>CAUYQV010033311.1:0-48204 GCA_963574575.1 Galagoides demidoff | reverse complement strand
CTGAAAATGTTAACAAATGGAAAAACATACCATGCTCATGGCTGGGAAGAATCAACATTGTTAAAATGTCCATACTACCCAAAGCAATGTATAATTTTAATGCAATCCCTATTAAAGCTCCACTGTCATATTTTAAAGATCTTGAAAAAAATAATACTTCATTTTATATGGGATGAGAAAAAACCTCAAGTAGCCAAGACATTACTCAGGAATAAAAACAAAACAGGAGGAATCACGCTACCAGTCCTCAGATTATACTATAAATCCATAGTGATTAAAACAGCATGGAACTGGCACAAAAACAGAGAGGTAGATGTATGGATCAGAATAGAGAACCAACAGATGAATCGAGCTACTTACCATTATCTGATCTTTGACAAGCCGATTAAAAACATTGAGTGGGGAAAAGATTCCCTATTTAACAAATGGTGCTGGGCAAACTGGCTGGCAACCTGTAGAAGACTGAAACTGGTCCCACACCTTTCACCACTAACTAAGATAGACTCTCACTGGATTAAAGATTTAAACTTAAGACATGAAACCGTAAAAATACTAGAAGAAAGTGTAGGGAAAACACTTGAAGAAATCGGCCTGGGTGAACATTTTATGAGGAGGACACCCCGGGAAATTGAAGCAACATCAAAAATACACTATTGGGACCTGATCAAACTAAAGAGCTTCTGCACAGCCAAGAACACAGTAAGTAAAGCAAGCAGACAGCCCTCAAAATGGGAGATGATACTTGCAGGTTATGTCTCTGACACAGGTTTAATAACCAGAATCCATAGGGAACTTAAACGTATTAGCAAGAAAAGAATGAGTGATCCCACTCTGGGTGGCAAGGGACTTGAAGATAAATTTCTGTAAAGAAGATATGTGCATGGCCTACAGATATATGAAAAAATGCTCACCATCCTTAATAATCAGAGAAATGCAAATCAATACTACTTTGAGATATCACCTAATTCCAGTAAGATTAGCCCATATCTCAAAATCCCCAAACCAGAGATGTTGGCCTGGTTGTGGAGAAAAGGGAACACTTATACACTGCTGGTGGGATTGCAAACTAATATGTTCCTTTTGGAAAGACATCTGTAGAACACTTAGAGAACTAAATATAGCCCTGCCGTTTGATCCTACAATTCCTCTGTTAGGTATATATCCAGAAAGCCAAAAACTGCATTACAACAAAAATATTTGTATCAGAATGTTTATTGCAGCCCAATTCATAATTGCTAGGTCATGGAAGAAGCCCAAGTACCCATCGATCCATGAATGGATTAACAAACTGTGGTATATGTACACCACGGAATACTATGCAGCCATAAAGATGGAGACTTTACCTCCTTTATGTTTGCATGGATGGTGCTGGAAAATGTTCTTAGCACAGGTATCACAAGAATGGAAGAAAAAGTATCCATTGTACCCAGCCCTTTTATGAACCTAATTTATAGCTTTTGTATGAAAGCTGTAACCTAAAGAATATGGGGAGGGGGAAGGAGGCAACGGGGTGGGTAGGTGGAGGGAGGGTAATTGGAGTGGTCATCTCTATGGTTTATCTTTCAAGGGTACAAGTGAATCTTTCTAAAAGTAGAATATGCACATCTTAATATAATAACTAAGAAGATGCCATGAAGGCTATGTTAACCAGTTTGATGAAAATATTTCACATTGCATATGAATATACCACACTGTACCTCATGATTACGTTAATATACACAGTTAACATTTAATAAAAAAAAACAAAATTAATTATGATAAAATAAAAACCTCTTTTCTATGACTAATCTGTTTCAGTCAAGTTAATGGTAGCCCATTTTTCTACTAAAACAATAAAGCAAAGTATTTAATCGTCTTATTCTCACGTTAGAAACCACTGATGACCTGCAACACTTTCTTCACCTCCAAGTGCTTTTTCTCTCGGAGCTCGTGTAGTTTATGTGCATGTGCACATGCAGTCATGTTGTTTTTCCAACATCTTTTTTATTTTGTAAAAATAACATGAAAAATGAAAATTAAATGTATTAACAATTGCCACGTGTACAGTTCAGTAGTGTAATGTATATGCATATTGTTATGCAATAAATCTCTAGAGCTGTTTCATCCTATACAACTGAACTTCTATACTCACTACACACTAATTCCTCCTCTTATGATCCCCAAGATCTTGGTAACCAACTTTCTACTTTCTGTTTCTACAATTTTGACTACTTTAGATGCTTCTTATTGGTGGACTGGTATGTGTTTCTTTTGATTAACTTATTACCCTTAAAATAAAGTCTTTGAGTTGCATTCATGTTGTAGTATGTGGCAGGATTTCTTCTTAAATATTCCATTCCATATATATTCTAAATTTTATTATCCATTCATCAATTTGGGTTGCTTCCACCTCTTGGCCATTATGAATAACCCTTGATGAACATAGGTGTGCAGGTATCTTTTTGAGACCCTGGTATCAGTTCTCCTGAATGTAGTGCCAGAGTAGATCTGGGGTTGTTAGATTATGTGATAATTCTATTTATTTTTTTTGAAACAGAGCCTCAAGCTGTCCCCCTGGGTAGAATGCCGTGGCATCACAGCTCACAGCAACGTCGAACTCCTGGGCTCAAGCGAGTCTCCTGCCTCAGCCTCACAAGTAGCTGGGACTACAGGTGCCTGCCACAAAGCCTGGCTATTTTTTGGTTGTAGCCATCATTGTTGTTTGGCGGGCCTGGGCTACGTTCGAACCTGCCACTTTAGGTGTATGTGGCTGGCGCCTTAGCCACTTGAGCCACAGGCGCTGAGCTGATAATTCTATTTTTAATTTTTTGAGCAACTTCCGTTGTATTTTCTATAGAGCCTTTCCCCTTTTACATCCCCATCAGTAGTACACAAGGGTTCCAATTTCTTCCCATCCTCACTAATACTTGTTATTTTCTATTCTTTTGGTAATGGTCATACTGATGAGTATGTGGTGATATCTTATTGTGGTTTAGGTTGTCATGTCTCTTATTATCGGTAATGTTGTTTTCATGTTTTTTTTTTTTTTTTGGCCATTCATAGATATTAGGCAAGTGAATTTAAGAACTCATCCTAGAAAAAGTGCTACATATCTCATGGCTGAATTTCACTATGGTTACCTTTGAAGTACTTGTCTTGGGAAGCTATGCACTGATGCCAGTGCCTAGTCCACCCTTCAAAGCACTTTTTCTATCATGGGTCCGTGAATCTAATTGTCAGACCTCTTGAAAGCAGCTCTGATGGCTATTTGCAAAAATGGGTTACAGATTGCTTTGAAGGGTGGAGTAGTTGTTGGCATAGCTTCCCAAGGAAAGTACTTCAAAGGTGACCGTAGAGATATTCATTAGTGAGGTATACAGTACTTTTCCTAGAATGAGTTTGTGAAGTTAATTGTCCGACCTTGTATATTATCTCTGGAGGATTGTTAATTTAAGTTCTTTATCCATTTAAAAAAATCAGATTATTTATTTTTTCTGCTATTGAATTGTAGAAGTTACTTATTTATTCTGAATATTGACCTCTTGTCAGAAATATGATTTGCACATTTTTTCTCTCATTCTGTGGGTTCCCATTTCACTCTGTTGATTGCTTCCCTTGACACACAGATGTCTATAAGTTTAAGGTAGTCCTGTTTGTCTATTTTTGCTCTGTTCCCTGTACTTTATAGGTGTCATATCCAAGAACCAAAGCTATTGTGCTAAAGCTTTTCCATTATGCTTTTTCCTATGAATTTTATAGTTTTATGTCTTCTGTTTAGGTTTTAATCTATTTTTATGTACTTTTTTGATCTATGATATAAAATTAGGGTCCAACTATATTCTTTTATATGTGGAAATTCAGTTTTTCCTGTACATTTGGTGAAGAGATTGTTCTTTCTCTTCACCTGAAAGAGAAATCTTGCCAAGTTGGCAGCCTTGGCAACTTTATAAAAAGTCATTTGTATTAAGTATTTATTTCTTGGCTTTATTCTGTTCCTTTTGCCTATATATCTATCTAATTGCCAGTAAGTACCACATTGTGTTAATTATTGTACCATTACAGTATGCTTTGAAATTGGGAAGTGCAAGGCAAAGTGTAACTTTGTTCGAAGGATTGTTTTGGCTATTCAGGTCCTTTGAGATTCTATATGAATTTTAGCATTAAATTTTCCTATTGCTGTAAAAAGTGCCTTTGGATTTTGATAAGGATCACATTGAGTCAGTAAATCATTTTGAGTTGAACAGATGTTTTCACAATATTATATCTTCCGATCTTCGATCATGGGATACCTTTCCATTTATTTATCTTTTCTTTAATATCTGCTTTGTTGTTTTTAGTGCACAGATCTTTCACCTCCTTCATTCAGTTTATTCCCAAATCTTCTTGTCATTTTTGATGACATAGTAAATAGGATTTAAAAAAATTTTTTTTTAAATTGATCATTGTTAGTGCATAGAAATACAACTGATTTTTATGTGTTGATTTTGTACCCTGCAACTTTGAAGAAGTCATTATTTAGTTGTGACAGCAATTTTTTTTGTAGCATCTATAGGCCCTTCTACAATAATTTTACTTCTTTTATAATTTGTATATCTTTTATTTCTTTTTCTTATCAATTTTCTAGGGAGTACTTCGAGTACTTTGTTGAATAGTAGTGGTGAGAATGAGTAGCCTTGCTTTATTCCTGATCTTAGAGGAAAGAAAGTCTTTCAGTCTTTCGTCATTGAGTATAATGTTAGCAGTGAAATTTTTATTTGTGGTTTTATTATTTTGAGGTTCTTTCCTTTCATTTCAAGTTTATTGGGGTTTTTGGGTCATAAAACAAAATTGAATTTTTTTCAAATGCTTTTCCTCCATCATTTGAGATGATCATGTAGTATTTGTCCTTTGCTTTGTTAATGTGTTCTATTATATGTATTGATTTACATGTGTTGAACCATCCTTGTATTATAGGTATAAATGCCACTTGGTTATGGTGTATTATCCTTTTAATGTGCTGTTGAATTTGGGTTTGTTAGTATTTTTCTCAGAATTTTGCATCAATATTAATCAAAGATATTAGTTTGCAGTTTTCTTTTTTTGGGAGTATGTTTGTCTGATTTTGATATCAGAGTAATATGGTTTTGTAAGATGAGTTTGGAGGTATTCCTCATTTTCAATTATTTGGAAAGGTTTAAAGATGATTGGTATTAATTTTTCATTAAGTATTTGGGAGATTTCTTCAGTGAGCCATTTGGTCTGGAGCTTTACTTTATTGAGCAGTTTTTAATTACTATTTCATTCTCCTTACTAGTTATCCAACTATTTTTGTTACTTTAGTGACAGAATTTTCTAGATATTTTCTTTCTCCTAAACACACCTTACACATATTTTACTGATATTGTTGGTGAAAGGAATTATATGACAATATTCCCTCAAACAATGATTTTCAACCTTTTTTATCTCATGGCATATGTGAACCTATAGTTAAACTTTAATGGCATGTGTAAATTATGTTGATCAAAAAAAGAGAATATACTTACTGTGCTTCGAACTTATTTCAAAAATAATTTAATTATCCTTAAAATTTTTTGTGTCACACCTAAGATCCTCTCACAGTACATCAGTGTGCTATAGCACACCAGCTGAAAATCACTACTCTTAAAGTATAAAACTATAAAATAATTTAAGAATGCTATGCAGAACATTTCAAGTTCTAATGCTGTCACTCTTCTTCTTCTCTGCAGAAACCTTCTTGATCAACTTCACCAAGAAAACAACAAACCACCACCACCACAAAAAAAAAAAAAAAATCAGGCAAAAGTATCCCTTCACCTTCACAGTCTCCTTGCCAGTTTGTTTTCTGTACATATACTTCCCCCTCCTTTCTCCCATATCTGGGGCAGATGGATCCCTTCTACAATTCTTGTTTCTTCCCTTCCCCTGGATTCTCCATTGTGTACTATCCCTTTTTCATTAACTTGCTCCAATAAGTAGTCTTACTTTCTTCTTATATTGGCTCTGTCTCTCTCTGCTTCCTTGCCTTTCAGCTCTTCTTCATCCTTTAACAAAGTGCTTTTCTTTTCTACTTTAATTTGCCTGTTTTCCCACTGCTCTTTCTATAAGAAAACTGTGAAAAGCTGTGATAGAAAGTGCAGGCTTGGGATGTGGCTCCAGAACAGTGTGGATTTAATAGTCTGCTTCAGCACTCACTTGCCATGGCATGTTGGAAAAGTTAATCTAAACCTTTGGAATGATTATTATTTTTCCTATAGAATAGTGTTATAACAATTAGAACGATAATAATATTATGTTGTAAGGTGGAGATTTCAAAGATTATAAAACGTATATATTGGTCTTGATCTTCTAAGATGTTTATGATGCCTTGATACTTTTGGAGTTTTGTCTTTCAGGAAATTATTTCATGTTGGAAAATCTTCCTAATTTTCTTCCACATTTCTGCCCACTTCCTCTTTCCTTTTGGCAAGGTCCTTTCTTTTACCTGCCCTTTAGTATTTTTATTTCTCAGGGATGTGCCTTCAACACTTTTCTTCTTGCTGTGCCCACATTACGTTTGTTACTCTCTCACTCAAAGGATATTCGTATTTTTGGTCTTCATTTGGCATACAAAATACACACATGAGAGATACACACACATGAATCCCAATTTCTTCTGAAATAAAAATTTTCTTATGGGGTTCTTCCTGAGTGCTACATAGTCACCTTAAATTTAACTGTCTCTCAGCAGCTCCTAAAACCTCTTCTATTCACTCTACTCTTTCTGTGACTTCTGTGAAGTCATCTCAGCCACACTGATTGTATAAATGGACAGTTCTTCAGCCATCACTCACTAAGTCACTCCCCTGATCTATGTCTTAAATATCCTTATTACTCATTACTCTATGTTTTCAAATGCATTGCTGTCTTACTGTTCTTAAATAATCTTCTTTCCAACTTTGAACTGGCTCACTTAGTTTATAAAATACAGACTTGGTTCAAGGACTTCTCTGCTTAAAATCCTTTAGTAATTGTCCACCAGTTTGAGGATATAATTTGAATTCTTTTGTACACAAAAAGACTCCTTGTGATTTTCCTCCTACCTCAGCTTGTCTTCTATCACATATAATTTTGAATAATATAAAATTACTTGTTGTCCCAGGAAAGGCATATCTCTTCCCTGCCAATTTTTATTGCCCCTTCTGCATGTTGCTCCCTCCTTATCTCCTTCTGTATCTCTTTTACTCTCTTTTTGACTTTTTTTCTGACTTTATCTCTACATAATTAACTTGTTTTAGTCTTTTTTCTCATTCTCTGATTTTATCTTTTTTTTAAAATTAAGTCAAGTACACATAGATCATGAATACATTCATGCATATGCGGGGTACAACGTGCTGATTTTTTTTAAAAAATAGAATCTAACATGGTTACGTTAAACTAATCAACATAGCTTTCACCTCATTTACTTGATTATTGTGCCAAAACATCTATGTTTTACATTTCATAGATTTGACTTGTACCCTTGTTATATGTTTCATAGGTGGTTTTAGTCTTTTAATAGCACATAAAACATCACTTGCTGAACGAGTTCTTTCCTCTTCACCTACTTCTCTCTCTCCCCCTTTCTCTGCCTCACACACACACACACACACACACACACTGGGTTAGAGTAGGCTTGCCTCAGTTGGGCACTGAGGCCTGCTGACTTCCAGGGGAGTTGTCTTCCAGGCAAATTGACTTCTGGAATACCAAAGAGAATTTTCCTCTGCTGCCACTCCACTAGAACATACATCTTTTGACATTTAGATAATGTTGTGAAATCTTTATCAAATAATTGGCTTCAAGGATGGAGCTCTTATTCAGTGTTGAATAGATAAGGTCACCTATGTACCTAGCAAAGAGCTTAATTTTATCAACCCGTGGGACATTTAATTAGCATTTCTGCGGAATGGGTGTTTTCTCCTAAGAAAGGTTGGCATGAACTAAAGTAACCTTTACTTCTGGGGAATGATATCCACTTTAGTTCAAGCTGGTAAACTCTAGATAATGAGGACTGACCGATGATAGATGTTGATGAAGGAAAAACAGTGCTATTAACAAGACTGTTAATACAGGTAAAGATTTTTCAGCTTAATTTTTGACACCAGATATATCACAATTGTTTCTCCTTCTTAAGGGCTGGTCACCATGTTAAAGCCCTTTCAATTATCCATCAAGATATGTTAGATTATATTCATTCTTCACATGAATGGCCTCTTCAGTTCTGGAAGTTGGGAGGGAGAAAGGTAGGAGAGGACCACCAGAGTGCACATTTCTCTTCTGAAAGTCAACCTCAATCTGAGACTTTTCTAATCTAGCTTAAGAATACTTGCATTGTTTTTTAATATAGATGCTCCTCAGCTTAAAATAGGGTCAGTAAAGGTTGAAAATGTTGTTAAGTGGAAAATGCATACACCTAATCTACTGAACATCATTCTAACACTAGCTTTTAATGTGCTTAGAATGCTTACGTTAACTTATAGTTGGTCAAAATCACGGACACAAAGCCTATTTTATAGTAAAGTATTGACTGTCTCATGTAATTTATTGAGCACAGTACTGAACGTGGAAAACAACTGTTGTATGGTTATTTGAAGTGTAGTTTCTACTAAACAGGCACATTACTTTTGTACTATCCTAAAGTATAAAAAACTGTAAATCAAACCATCCTAAGTTTAAGCCTGTATCTTAAAAACATTGTGTAGCATTTTTTATAAGTCTAACCCATTGCACCCTATGTTTGATATTATTGTAATCCATTTAATCTTGTATGTTAAAAGATCACGTGACTGTATCCCTGGTATACCTTAAAGGATACATATTTAATAGTCTGGGTTTGAAGAGGTAATCTTGATATGAAAGGATGATAATTTCTTTGGTTTATTGATTTATGCAGAAAATAACCACATTATATATATAAGCTTCAATACTCAAAATTCATAATTGAATGACATTCTTTTTATTTTTATTAGAGGAAGTCTAATATAAAAGATTTGTAAAAAAAAGCACAAAAAATATTTTAAAAAATAAATGATAAGCATGAGTTTATTACAGATTTTTAGGAACCCATCTCAAATATGTCCACAAGGTACATAAATAGAAGACTCACAGAATATGATACATGCAAAAGGAAATAAACTGTTAGAAAAGCATACGTCTTTTTTCTCTTTTTATTTTAATCATGCAAAATCATGAAAATTTTTCTATAAACATGAGGGAGTTAAAAAATAATACCAAAGTATTATTACTAGAGAAATAAATGAAATTTGAAGATTAGATTTATCATCTTCTTACTTTAATTTGTACTCCTGCTGTACTGTAAATGTAATAACCATCAACATGAAAAATGCAACAGATTGATAATACCATTGAGTTTTAATTAAACCACTGAAATGAAAAGGACCCAGATGGATAACTGGGAAATGTAGTTATCCTTTATGCAATGTGCAGGATTGGATGTTTGTTCTTATAAATTAATACTCTGCCCCAAATAGTGCCCCATCAGGAGATTTACTAAAAATTAATTATTTAAGTTTGTAAAACAGATGGTTGCTTTAGTTTACTCAGTTTAGTTTTAAAACATTTATCACTCTAAATCAGCATCAGTAATTGTTCCCTTCCTGTCCTTGCCCACCATGACATTCCATTTCTGAAGTGCTCTACATTAACCAGTTAGTAGTACCAAAGTATGTGCATCTTGTTTTTCTACAAAGTCATTAGTCTGGTGTATTTTTATGTAAAATGTTAGAGTTTTTTTCATATCTTTTTAGTAGGTTTTAGGGTCTGTGAATTCATAAGTTAAAAAAAAAATGAAATGACACTTTTAGAAGCCATTCATCTGGAAGGGTTTTATCTCTCCTCCAAATACCCACCACTGACATCAGCTCAGTTAAGGCATGAAGAAGTGGAATTTTTTTCTTACCAGCTTGATGTAAGGTTGAATGGGCTACTTAAGATTCAGTAAGTAAGGTTTTGGGATGTTCTAGGAGATGGTTGCTAGTCTCCCAGATTGCAGACTGCTGGCCTATTTGTGAAACAGAATACCAGGTATCCCCTGGGAACAGTTGTATGCAGTGAAACTGTTGTAAACATGTGCAGATTTCTAGTTTCTGACTCTTTTTGTGTCATACGACCATGGGAAGATGACCTTTACCCAGTAACTAAGCAGGACTTAAATGTTGAATTAGAAACATAATATTTTCATGATAGCTACAGAGAAAGGAGACAGATGAGTTTAATCACCAAGAAATTCTGTTTGTTTTTATCCTAGGGTTAACTATTTGGGGTATGCTGGAAGATGGTTCTTGGACTGCAAAAAGCCTAAAAATTAAGAGTATTTTGTTAAGTGCACATTATGACTAGCAGTGTGAGGAAGAGTTTCAAAAACATTTCTGTACTCTGTTGGTACTTATAACCTAAATGGAGAAATGACAGAATAAATAGGAAATAATCAACTATTATATATTAGATTCTTCTGGAAATCAAGGAAGGAAGGGGTCAGTATGAGTTGCATATAAAAAGAGGGCAGAATTGGAGCATTAGACTATAATGACTTGTTGGAATTTGGAACAGAGAGCAGACCATTTTAGGTGGTAAGATTAGCATAATCAGAGGCTTGGAGAAGAAAGACTGTGACATGATCAGAGAATACTAAGTATCCTAGAAGAATGATTCATCTTAAGCAATATTAGCAGAAAAGTTTGGCCAGATAAGGGAGGGCCAGACATTGAAGGAGGTTTGATCTCTTATGATAGGCTTCACAAAACTGGTTCTTGAGCCTAAAAGTGAAAAGATGGTGGTGAGAAGATGATTCCAAAGGAGGTAACTAGCTAGAAAATGACTGCAGTGATCGGGGCTGATAGATTTAGTTGAGAAATGAATAATGATTTGCGACTTTAGAGAGTTGTCGAAATATATTAATTCTAGAGAAGGAAGAATGCAAGATGCTGCTATGGTCCTCTGCAAGCAAGTATCTGTATCTGTTTAGGCTGCCACCCAGCCTGTCAGGTGAGACTTGTGCCCCTTCAGTCCTGGTCAGTGCTTGCTCAGTATAGCACTACACTCTCTAGAGCAAGGTAATATATTTAGCAATGCCTATTTAACTTAGTGTGGGTCAGTAAGTGTGCTTTCTTAGAATATTTCTGGTTAGGGTCCTATTTTTCCTCTGGTCATGAAGCTGTGCAAGTATAAGACCACATCTGCCTGCCACAAGTGTTATAGCCTCCTGGGGCAGCAACCCTGAGAAGCCTGAATGTAGAAGAAGCAGAGATCAATCAATGATGAGGGGCTGATGGGAAGTATGTGGATACATGCATGCCTCAGTGTAGGCCTAGAATATAAGCCTTACTAGCCACATTTTGCAGATGAGGAAAGTATTGCTCAGGAAGTCTAGCAATTTGGTTCAAGATTAAATGGTTACTTAAAAAGTACATTAAGAATCAAAATTTTAAAGTTTATTGCAGCACAATCCACTATTAGAATGGTGTGGAATCAACTCAAATGCCCACCAATTCATCAGTAGATAACAAAATGCAGTGTATGTGTACACCATGGAATACTACTCAGCCACGAAGAAGGATGACTTAATGCCTTTTGGAATGTTTTGGATAGAACTGGAGATCATTCTCCTCAAGCTCAACACTGGGAAAAAAAACCTTCACCACATATACTCCCTATTAAATTGGAATTAACTGATAAGCATGCATGTGCATAGAGGGAATTAAAATTCAATGGGAATCAAGTTGGGGGGTACCTATCAAATGAGGACAGTGAACACTATCTGGGTAGTGAGCACACTTTTAACCTTGACTGAAGCATTATGAGAGCAATCCACGGAACCAAAAACATTTGTAATACTTTGGAAAAAAAAGGATCAAAGCTGTTGCTAATAATATTCTTGGCAAAAACTGCCACTGTATCTCTGCTCTGTGCTGTAGGAAAATGACATTTTCTTCCTCCATGTCCACGTGATTCTCAGTTGTATGAAATATGAAAAGCTTTACCTCCCAGTAAAAGTGTCACAAAGAGTGTTTAGTCAAACACTAGCTAATGAAAATATATATAACCCATACCATAGACCATAACATATTCCAGGTTAACAATGAAAAAAGAAGACAGTTGTTGTTGCTGAAACCAAGAGACCGGAAAGTGAAGCTAGGAATAACATTTAATTTATAAATTAATGTATGTATAGGCACACTTAGTTAAAAGGTTTTAATAAATAGGGGGAACCAGTTATGGAGATTTTAAATGACATTTTTTAGGCACTTTTAAAACAATGTATTGTAGACAGTAATTGTTCTGTTTTTTTTTCCAATTATTTTTCACGTATATTTACTAGATATAATGTTTTTAAAATTACATTTAATAGAGATACATCTGGTGCTGATATTTATTTTGATTACCCTGGTGGCTTTCCTTTTTCTTGGTATTTCTGTATCCCATTTTAAGCCTCTTTGGTATAATTTTTGATAGTCCTACTGTTAGATATAATGATAATATTTATCATTATTGATTATAATTATTAACAATAATTATTGACCTAAACTTGTATCCTAAATTCAATAGCTGATTGTACAGACCAAAGGATGAGATAAAAATAAGAAAGGTAAGGAAAGAGATAAAGGTTATTTCCTTCAAAATGTACTAGAAGTTGGAAGAAATATAAAAAAAAGATACAAGAAATGGGCAGTTGCGAACTCAGATTAAACAATAAGAAAAGTGCAAACAACCCTCTTTATAAGTGAGGAAAAGAGTTGAACAGAAACTACTCCAAGGTTGTCGGACAAATGGCCAACAAATACATGAAAAAATGTGCATTGTCTTTAATCATCAGAGAAATGCAAATCAAAACCACTCTGAGATATCATCTAACTCCAGCAAGATTAGCCTGGTTACAGTCCCCAAACACCACATGCTGGCATGGATGTGGAGAGAAGGGAACACTTCTACACTGCTGGTGAGATTGCAAACTAATGCAGCCTTTTTGAAGAAAAGTATGGAGAATCCTTAAAGATCTAAAAGTAGACCTTACATTTGACCTTGCAATCTCATTACTAAATATCTACCCAGAAGAACAAAAATCATTTTACCACAAAGACATGTGCATTAGATTGTTTATTGCAGCTCAGTTCATAACAGCCAAGTTGTAGAAGCAACTTAAGTGCCATCAACTCATCAATGGATTAACAAAATATGTTATATGTAAACCATGGAATATTAATCAGCCATTAAAAAGATGGAGACTTTATTACATCTTTTACTTTGACGTGGATGGAGTTGAAATACATCCTTCTTAGTAAAGTTTTGTAAGAATGGAGAAATAAATATCTAATGTACTCCATACTAATATAAAATCAAGATATAAATAATTCATGTTCATAAGAACAATAAAACAATGATATAGTACAATTCAGGGTTAGAGGGAAGTGGGAGGGGGTAGGACAATTGGCAGAAGGAGGGAGGGCATGAGGTGGGATCTTACCTGATGTGCACATTGTGAGGGTACATAATACCCTCCCTGGTTGAGGGGCTCTTCTACAAATGGAACTTTACACTGGAAGTGAGAACAATGTAACCTAAAAATTGTACCCTCATATTAATTTGAAAAAATAAAAAAATACTCAAAAAAGAAATGGTTAGTTAGATATGCAAATTAACCTGAAAATCAATACTTCAGATGGAGGTAATTAAGTCAGGGCAAGAATATACTGAAAGAGTGAAATACAGTTTGCCATTGAGATAGCTCCGGGGTTAGGAATGCCAACCTTCAGTGAAGTCAAATCTCTACACATAACTATTGAATCTCTCAAAACTTAACTACTCATAGTCTACTATTGCCTATAAGTCTTACTGATAAAATAAGTCAATTAACACATATTTTATGTTATATGTATTATATACTGTATTCTTACCATAAAGCTAGAGAAAAGAAACAGTAAGAAAATCATAAGGAAGAAAAAATATATTTACTATTCATTAAATGGAAGTGGATCTTTATAAAGGTAATGTGAATTTGTGGAGTGAGGGGAGAAATATAGTGGAAAGAATGCATGGGCACAGCAGTTCCCCCTTCTGCCCTCCAGGACTTGGGAATGGCCCAGAGAAGCTTGGAAAGCATCAGGGGCAGTAGGGCAGACTTTGATGCGGATAAAGCATTAGCTAACATTGAGAATGGTTAAAAGAAAGGAAACGCAATATTTGTAAATATGGCTTCGGCTATTTCTGCTATTCACATCAGAATTTATTCAGTGGGACATTTCTCTGTTACTAATACAAAGATTATTTTCTTTTTCTTTTTTTAATTCAACATTTAATATTCAACTATTTTGTTGTTCTTTAATACATTCTGAAGCAGATTTACCTTGGAAAATAAAAGATAATCTCATATCTATTGTGATTACCTTCTAGTGGCTAGCACAGAAAATTCTTGGTTGGTGGGAAAACTCCAACTGGACTTATTGCTGATAGATTTTGATTACATCATTCTCTTTCTATAATCAGTTTCTTTCTCTCTTTCTTTTTGTCTTTCCCTCTTTTGCTTTGGTCCAATCCCTTGATCTTTTAATTTACTGTCTTTTCACATTCTAATGCTGAATTGAATTAACCTGACTGATATTGAACCTTACTGAAAATTTTAATTAGTCTCTTCTACTGATCTAAAGTGGCAGGTAAATAAGAAACAAGACTGAAACCACATGGATCCTCCAAATCCATAGCTAATTAGGTTGTGCTGTTAACTGTGGCTCCTGAGCTAGAAGGGTATTAATTGTCCTTGCTTTGGAGATACATCAGTTCAGAAATTCAGACAGTTTTTCAGGCAGCCTTTCTCTACAAGCCCTGTTCACACAAAAGGCATTAGTCTAATTAAATTAAAGGCTATTAAATTCACAAGTTAGCATACAAAGTTAGAAAAATCAATACCTTATTAGTTTCAAACCTTTTGTCTAACTACTCTTGCTTTTTTTCATAAACTTTTTTGTAGTAAATGACATGAAAATTGATTTAGAGTGTTAGAAAAATTGGTGATCAATAATTGTTTTCTGGTCACGGAGAAATTCATTAACTTCTATGATTATTGCATTACTACATATTCTTATTGAACTCTCTTCTAATTGCCACATTATTCTTGGCTGAAAACACATTAGCTATAAAAATTCATGAAATGAGAAACACAATGTTATAAAGACTTGGTTTAGGTATGGTAGTTAATGGATTGTGCAGAACAGTGGAACACTCTTATTTCCAGCAAAAATAAATTTATGTCTTTCATTGTTTTACATTTAAACATGGATGACTTCACTGCTTTATCTTTCATAAACAAATTGTTGCCAAATGAATTTGTGGACCCACAGTATTTCTATTTGTTTGGCAAGATATAGGAAGCTCAGCATCTTTTGTAGATGAAGATAGACAATAATTGTATATGCCCTAGGGAACATGTGTTTTATTTATTTTTATTTCAGAATATTAAGGGGGTACAAATGTTATAGGTTACATGGATCATTTTTATAGTACTTGAGTCCCAACTATGGTGTACCTATCACCCAAATAGTGTTCTGTGCCCATTATGTAGGTTTTTGCTCCTTCCCTCTCCCCCTGTCCCCAAAGCTTGATTTGTGTAGATGTTTACTTCCTTTTGTGCACATGTGTTATTGTAGTTTAATAGTGGGTACTTGTGGTGTTTTTAGTCTTCAGTTCTATCCATATTGTTGCAAAAGGAATGAATTATTATTTTTTTTTATCTGAGTAGTACTTCTTGGTATACATATACAACATTTTATTAATTCACTCATAAATTGATGGGCACTTGGGTACATTCCACATCTTTGAAATTGTGAATTGTGCTGTAATAAACATTCAAGTGCAGGTGTCTTTGTGATGAAAATTCCTCCTTTGGGTAGCTACCCACAGGGGGATTGTGAGATCTAATGGTACATCTATTTTAGTTCTTTGAGGAATCTCTGTATTGTTTTATGTAAGGGTTGTACCAGTTTGCAGTCCTACCAACAGTGTGTAAGTGTTCCTTTCTTTTTGCAGTCATGCTAGCATCTACTGTTTCTGGACTTTTTAATAAAAGCCTTTCTAACAGGAGTAAGGTGGTACACACCTCATTGTGGTTTTAATTTTCATTTTCCTGATGATTAGTGAGGTTGAGTATTTTTTCCTGTTATTGGCTGTCTTTCTTCTTTTGAGAAGCTTCTGTTCATATCTTTTGACTACTTTTTAATAGGGTTGTTTTTCCTTTCTTGCTGATTTGCCTGAGTTTTTTGTAAATTCTTGATATTAATCCTTTATTAGACACGTTAGCTTGTAAATATTCTGTAGGTTGTCTGTTTGCTCTGTTAATTGTTTCCTTAGCTGTACAGAAGGTTTTTAGTTTAATCAATCGCATTTATTAAGTTTTGCTGTTGTCACAATTGCCATTGTGAATTTAGTCATAAATCCTTTGTCCAAGCTAATATCTAGGGGAGTTTTTTGCACATTTTGCTCTAGAATTTTTATGGTTTCATGGCTAAGATTTATGTCTTTTATCCATTTTGTATTAATTTTTGTGAGTGGTGAGAGGTGGAGATGCTGTTTCGTTCTTTTGCATGTGGCTATCCAATTTTCCCAGCACCATTTATTGAATACAGCTTCTTTTCCTAAGTGTACATTGTTAATCTGCTTTGTCAAAATGACCTGTTTGTAGGTAAATGGTTTTATATATGGGTTCTCTGTTCTGTTTCATTGGTCTATGTCTCTATTTTTGTACTAATACCATGTACTAATACATGTATTAATACTATAGATTTGTTATGAAATTATTGGTCAATACTAACTTTAATAAATAAATGTTAGTAAATGTCTTCTATGTCAATAAGAAATTAGGCTTACGTATCTCATTTTAGAATTTTGGCATGTAATTTCTCTATTCATTTGAATGTATTTAAAATTGTAGTTATTTTAGCAGATGTTAAATTTTTATCATTTATTTTAGAAAAATGCTAAATCATTTATATTAAAAATTTTGTTTCTTAAATTACATCAGAATTTTGGCTAGTGAACAGACATATTAATTTTAATTTATAATTCTTTATTTCTAGAGCATTTAAGAAACTTAAGGTAAATGTAAAAGTTGTTTACATTCTTCTAAAATAAAACTGCAGTCTTATGAGGAATATAATCATGAGAATAGGCTCATGGATTGAAAGGTAATTACAGGTTTATGTTCAGACTGAAAATTGTCCAGGGACTTTTAAGAAATGAGTCAGTTATAAAACTGCCTTCTTTTCTGTGCTCTAAAATGAGTTAATATTTGTATTTATATAGAACTCTACTTTTTCTCTTTTGAAGCTTTTGATTGGTATTTTCTTCAAATAGATCTATTTGAATCAACATTCAAGTAGATCTAGGGAATAGGGAAAGTTACTACACTTTTCTCAGCCTTATCTTTTTTTATGTACATGACAAGAGTCGTTAAACCTTCTCCATGATATTATAGTGAGAAGCCAATTAGGAGAGTCTATAGGGAGTATTTAGAATGTGCTAATGCAGAGTAATTACCATTGTTTTGTCATGGTTATTCTCCATAATGTAGGAAATAAAAGTAGATGGAATACATAGAATATAGCCTAAGATCCACCCATCACTAGCTATTTTTAAGTCATTTGTGTATCAACAGAATGCTCAGGTTTCAGAACAAATGGTTTTAACTTGAAAAAAATTGTGGGTTAAAATAGATACAGATATATTGTGATACAGTGTCCTTATACTTTGCCAACATAAGGACACATACGCGACTAGTGTCATTTGCACTATGATGGAAGCATACCAAGTCTGTCTGACTCTGGATGTAGTATGCTTTGTGATGATTGCCGGTGGATGATGTAGTGGGATGGGGAGCCCATAGATACTGATGGCCAAGTTTTTTGGGGGGTGTATGCTAAGTTATTTATTAGATTTAAGAGGATTATCTAAAAAGATAATTTTGAAGACCCTTTAGTGACAACAATCATCAAGGCCCTCTTTCATCATTTTTCAAAACAACTTTATTCATATAGAATTTTTAATTTACTCACTTAAAATATTTAATTCAATGGTTTTCAAAAAATTCAGAAAGTTGTACAACTATATTCTAATGAGAATTTTCCTCACCTTAACAAGCAACCTCATACTTATTAGCAGTCACTCTCTATCTTCCCCCTATTCTTGGCCATAGACAACCACTATTCCACTTTCTGTCTCTTCTGTCACTTTTAAGCTTTTCTTCTCCATTTACCCAGGTTAGAATCTCTACTCTAGCCACTCTGGTTCACTCAGGTTTTCTAGTACATGGTTTTTGCTTTGCCATCTCTGCCTTTTTATCATATCATTTGCTTTCCCCACTCCTTACTTGCTAACTCTGTCTTTGTCATGCTCTGTCTGTGAAGAGCTAATCAATCCCAGCTCAAATCACATCTCTGTGAGACCTTTGCTGATATCTTGGGTGAATGGCTGTGCCTTCTCCGAACTTGGATTGCCCCATTGGCAAGAATATTTTCTACTGTCTTGTGCCAAGCTTTTACTATTTTAAATGGAAATCTTACTTAATTATTCATATGTTGACATTATCTTCCCAGATTATTTATAGGACCTTTAACCCTCCCTCAACAAGATTGTTGAGTATTTAATAGTGACTCATGTCACATTGTGATTTAATAAAATATTTGTTGGTTTTCATCTCAAATCATGAATTAATATTAACTATCATCTCTATTCATTTATCTGCTTGATACACTTGCCAAAATTTGGCTGAAAGTCATCTTCACTTTCTTATAATGAAAGAGATCTGCTTCTTGGACACCTGGTGGATACTTCCTGTCCATAAAGACCTATATCCTTCTTTGTAGTGGAAGAGATCATGAGTTGAACTGTTGAAATAGCTAAGTAGAACAGTTGCTTGATTGCTTTTTTTAATTGAGTAAATAAAATACTTGATGTGGTTATGCATGTGGTCTTAGGTAGGTACAACTCACCTGAGCAGGGCTTGTATCAGGACACACCCTTCTCATATCACATTTTTATACAGTTTCAATTTAGGTAAAGGAAAAATAAGAATACTTTGAGAGGTGAAGGAGGATCAACACAGAGTATAAGGAAGAGAGTGAAAGATCTAACCTTCTCTGGTATCTTTACACATCCTGAAGAGGATACTGATGCAGGTGGTCTGCAGATCACACTCAGAGAAGCAGTGCTCAAGTGGAACCAAGTGCTCATCCTTTCTAAATAGTTCCTTGTGAGACTTTGAGAGTAGGTAAGGTTAAAAGGAAGGACTCTAAGTCTTGGTCACTGTAGAAGCAAAGAATGCTGAAGTTTTGACTTTAATGAATAATAAGGTTATCAAAATTGGCTCATTAATTGTGACAAGTGTACTGTACAGTGTTAGATATTAACAATTGAAAATACTAGGTTTGGCTGTATGGAAACTTCTTGTATATATAACAACTTTTCTGCAAATTCGAATTATTCCAAATTAAAATGATTATTTTTTTAAAAAAAGAATGCTAAGGCAGGAGGGGAAGAGAAAGGGAAAGATGTACAATCAAGAGACTTTAGAAGCTGGATGTAAGGGACATAATTTAGTTTATGTTTCTCTTGTAGTGGGGAAAGGTGATCAATTGTGTTTTTTCCCTTTCTTTAAAAACACTAAAATCTTAACAGTGAGCCCTTCCCATGTTGCCCCAAATATAATAATGTCTTTATTTATTTCCTTGTATGCTATATATACAGGATGGCCATAAAGTTCCTGCGCAATTTAAAATAGACAATTATTTTATTTTTAACATGTATATTTTTCATATGTTCAGATTCTATTCAGATACTTATACTATATGATATCTGAAATAGAACAATTTTTTCTTTTAGTTTGGAATCAAAGATAATGCACTTTGTGACAAATTTTCCCTTTTTGCACTACAGTGAATCACTGAGAAAGTTGCATTTCATACTATAATGTGTGGACAGAGCTTTTGAAAGGAAAAAAAAGATGAGGATCCAATTGACAATGTCCCCTTTGTGTCCATATCTGTAATAGAGTAATTTCATGAATAAACCAATCTGAGTTTGTATAGTATCACAGAGGTGACTCCTAAAATAGAATATTTGCTCATGTAGACTTTAAGAACAAGAGAATTAGTGGAGGGAAAAGAAAATAATACAACCCACACTGCTATAGAAATGATGTATTATGTAACTGGAAAATAGTAATTAGAGGGAACTTACATAAGTCCTTTGCTACTCATTGAGTCTCTGTTAGCCACTAGCTTATGCGGCCATGCACAAGATCCCATGGCATCTGTCCTTGGCAGATATTTCTTTCAAGTAGATTTCAATAAAAATGAAGTCCAGGGGTGGCGTCTGTGGCTTAAGGAGTAGGGCGCCAGCCCAGTATACTGGAGGTGGTGGGTTCAAACCCAGCCCGGGCCAAAAAACTGTAAAATAAATAAGTAAATAAATAAATAAAGTCCCTATCCCTTTCATGGACTTCATCATTTGTCTGATTTTGTAGGTCTGCTTTTCCTATACCTGGCCTTGGCTCATTTTCCTCGTTCACTTCCAAGGCCAATTAGTCTTTGTGTTATGAGGATGATTTCTTCAACTTGCTTTTGCACTCCTATTGTTACTACTTTAGCAATAGCCATTATATTCTCTGCTTTCTTGATGTATCCTTCAGTCAATTCTGGATTAACCTTCCCCAAACACAGATGCTAACATGTCATCATGCTACTGGAATTTTAATTTTTCTTCATTACTTATTGCACTACAGTGAATCACTGAGAAAGTTGCATTTCATACTATAATGTGTGGACAGAGCTTTTGAAAGGAAAAAAAGATGAGGATCCAATTGAGTTCCGTTCACCACCACCTGGCCTACTGACCTATCCAGCTTCATCACCGTCTGGCTATGGTTCATAATATACTTCCTGCAGGGTGGATCTTTCCTTTTACCATGAATATGGTGTGCATATTCCCAGTCAGAATCATTCCCTGAGCCTTTGCTCATCCTGTCTCCTCCATGAACTCTTCTTTTCCCTCTCGCCCATGGCAGCAGATTTTTCTCCTATCTGAATCATGTGTCCATTGTCCTTTTACTATAACTTTTATTACATGTTGTGTTTGCATCTCATCCTTAAGCCCTTTGTTCCCTACAGGCATAAACTAGATGCAAATGTGCACCACCTGTCACTAGGAGTCTCTAGGCAAGGGAATTTTGCTTATTAGCACCTCCTTAACTTCCCTTAACCTCCCCACTTCCCACCCTCCATCACACTCATCAGTTCATCAGTGGTAACAGGGAGCTTTTAGTTTTGTATACAAAGGGCCACACTTTTTTTTTTTTTTTTTTGAGCTAGAGTCTCACTCTGTTGTCCAGACTAGAGTGCCTTGGAATCAGCCTTTCTCACAGAAAGCTCAAACTCCTGGGTTCAAGGGCTCCTCCTGCCTCAGCCTCCCAAGTAGTTTAGACTACTATTAGCCATCACAATGCCCAGCTAATTTTACTATTTTTGGTAGAGATTGGGTTTTACTTTTACTCAAGCTGGTCTTGAACTCATGGGCTCAAGTGATGCTCTTAATAAGTGTAGCCACTATTCAAGCTAGGCAGTCCTTCCTTCTGCATATTAGATGGGGTCTATAAAAGGTTTTTACTTTATACAACTAAGGTTTTTTATTCTTAATGTTGGTGATTATATTAAGAGGAAGTCTTTCTTCTACCAGGAGAAGTATTTGAGGCTTTGTTGCTTTCTGTTTATTGTTGTGTTCTTAGATATTTCCACATTCTCCCTCTGTGTTTAAAAGCAAGGAGGGAGAGGTGAGGGATGGTATAGAAATGATGGGTAGTTAGAATATTTGGTTAATTAAGGTGCTTGAAGAATTATTGATTTTTTTTTTCTTCTCATAGTATGCTGCCACTGATACGTTCAAATATATTTTTTACTTCCTTAAGCACATAAGAAGGGAATGGCATTTCAAATAATTTTCCAAATTTATGAGAATGCTTCCATATACCATTCTGCCTTTTATAACAACAATAACAAAACAACTCTGTCAAATGCCAGTCAGAGGCTAAGTTTCCATTTAAGTTGCCCTGTGGTGGATATGATTCCCTGGAGGACAGAGAGCTTAATCTAACGATTTGTGATGACAGACCACCCTGACCAGAGATGGTCCAATCTTCAGATTATTTTAGTTTATCTCTCTTTTCCTTCTGTCTGCCATTTGCCTCTGGTCACTTCTCTGACAAGAAGCTCCTCTGTCTAGCACAGGTGAGATCCCATAGGAGGGGGAAGCCTATATTGATTGTAGATTCCAAGATGCATATCAAATCGGAATCAGATTAATTTCTATAGATCTTGTGGGATTTCTGCAGGTCATTTTTTTTTTTTTTACATGATTTTGGCTCTGCATTTAATAATTGAAACTTTTCTCTTGGGGACTGTAGATTTAGAAACTTAATACTCCAGTGTAGGTCACTCACAAGTCTGTCTCTCCCTGCTGTGCTCCATCTTGCAGAGCAGGTGTTATGTCATCTGCATGGGGGTGTCCTGCAGCCATTTCACACTGACATGCCTAGAGTGGTCCTGTCACCTTCATCACACATCTGATCATCCTGTCTTTTCCTCTCACTTGTGACACCATCAGCTTTCTGAGCTTAGATAAATATCTTCCTGCTCTTTGTAAACTAAGCCTTATTATATAACAAGTAGGTGGAAAAGAGGGGCTCCCACCTCTTAAAAAAGTGTTGTTTTTTTCATTTTTAATATGAAGTATCATGGTATAGGTCATAAACTGTTGACAGCATGCAGGAAATCTACTGCCTACTTGTCACAGATTGACTTTTTTGAAAATGTAAGTTACACGTCAGGCACCTGCTCACAAACCTTCAGTGCTCATATTGTCTGTTGAAAAATTGAGATTTCTTGGCCCAGTAGGCAATACCTGTAAATCTATAATCACCTTAATGAGGTATTCTTATGTATTATTATGATCCCCTCAGATGAACTTACTCTCATGGTTGCAGGATGGAACCTGTACCTCCTTCTCTTGGCTCCTATAGAATATGTGCCATATATATATGCAGATATATGATGCACACATTAAAAATGGGACAAAATGCCATGGAAATATATGCAAGAAAAACATGTTTTCCATGTTTGGGTGACAGTAAGAAATTTTACTGAAAAACAACAGTATTTGCATATGATATATATAAATGTATGTAGCATATACATATATATACATAGTATATTTATATACACATACACACATACATATATCATGAGTATGTAAATGCATGATAAAAGCAGGTTACATTTGAAAGACAGCTGAAAATAATTGAGTTATTATGTGTCCTATAAAGTGCTAAGAGACTTACAGACATTTTTCTCATTTAATCCTCACAACAAATATACATTTTTCTCATTTAATTCTGTAACAATTATAGGCACCATAAGGATAACTTTTTATGTGGGAGATATGTTTCTGATCTAAGATAGTGGAAGACACATAGAACTTGAGACTATTCCTGTTGGTTTTCTTTTTTTTTACTGTGTTATCATAGTATAGCTATAACTTAGAATTCACTGAGTCTGTTGGCTTAGAGATTATTCTGTTTAGCTAAGAAAATGTGGATAATTCACAATTTCTGATATTTTGAACATTCTAAGACCATGTTGCACTCTTTCACTTACATAGTTCAGCTTTGCACAGGTAGGTATTGCTACTGTACATATGAAGTGAATGCAATTTGAGTAGGTGGAAAAGAATAAGGAGCGTATTCGCTCATATATTGCAGAAACACAGTGGAGTTGCATCATGCATGAATTTAGCTTATGTCAGATCATGTATTGCTCATGTATTGCAGAAACTTGATAAGGAGAATAAGAGATTCAGCAGAATACACAATTTGGCTCATGCTCTTCTTTGATAAGCACACACCATAGGCTAAACCTGAGGCAGGAAGTTTGATCCCCCTGTCCCGCATCATTCTTTATCACTTTGCCTCTCTTGGTGGGATCTTATGTTAAAGATGATACATTTCTGTTTAACAGGGGCCTAGAATAGGCATCAGCTGTTTCATGTGTTACTCAACTGCAGAAGTAGAGCTCTGCTTCAACTTCGAGGAAAAGTTAGGTATCTTGGACTTACTGAGATCTATTGTATGAATAATGTATCAGTGTAGTATCTTTCAAATTTATTTTCCCAAGTTGCTTTTTGCTAGACATGATTTATGCCTGATATATTAATTTTTGGACCTAATTTCTTTGTAAGATGCAATATCTATCATTGCATGTCTAATTATTGGGGGATGTGGCCTGTTCACATTTCTGAGGGGCTTTTTTTTTTTTTTTGAGACAGAGTCTCAAGCTATCCCCCTGGGTAGAATGCCATGGCATCACAGCTCATAGCAACCTCCAACTCCTGGGCTCAAGCGAGACTCCTGCCTCCACCTCCCAAGTAGCTGGGACCACAGGCGCCTGCCACAACGCCAGGCCATTTTTTGGTTGCAGCCATCATTGTTGTTTGGCGGGTCCAGGCTGGGGATTCGAACCCGCCACCTTAGGTGTATGTGGCTGGCGCCCTAGCTGATTGAGCCACAGGCACCGAGCCCTGAGGGGCTTTTTAAACCTTACCTCTTCACAGTTTGAATGGGCTTTTGGAAAGTTGGAAGTAAGCCATGGACTATTCTGGTCATCCTTAGTAACGGACTACTCATTCTCTGCCACCTTGTCTACCATCCTATGCTTCCTTGTCCCTTTGGAAGTAAGTGTGGCTCTGAGACTTTCCTTCTCCAAAAGATGCAAGTATCAGCTGGGAGAAAGCTCTAAGAGTTGTGTGGTTCTCTAAATTCATTTTTATTTCTGCTTTAGCCTTTATGCGAGATTGGATTTGGGGCATCCTTCAGCCTGTTTCCTCTCATTAAGAATGATGTAAAAGAAAGCCCCAGATAAAATGTGTGTCAAACCACATAGATTTGCTGTTTTAGGATGCTGAGATTTGGAGGGTTGTTGCTGCAGCATATCCTAGCATACCCTGACTGATAGACCTTGCTTCTGCAGTTCCCTGTCTCCAGCATGGCTGCTCTAGTGCTCTGTGCTTCTCAATCCCACTTTTGTTCTCAGGAGTTCTCAGTACTGGCTTATGTTAGCATTGCCAGTAAAATTAAATACACTCTACAGGGGCAACATCCCCCAGAGTTTCTGATTTAATTGGTTTGTGATGAGACCTGAGAATCTCCATTATTAAAAGCTCCCCAAGATGATGCTAATATGTGTATGCTGGCAGAGTTGAAATCCACTGGACCAAAAGCAGGCCTTCAGCTCTCAGACTTTCTTTTTTACTGTCTATTCTGTAAGTGAAGTAACTTAAGTCTCATTCTTAGTATCATGACTAAGTTCAAAGGTGGGAAATTTACCCTTGATGGTATATCTGAATTAATCAATTAAGCAGTAAAATTACTCGTGGAGGGTCTCACCTCCACCCCAATATCACCATTAAAAAAGAGATGATTGGGTTCCTAGGATAAAGAAGATATGCAGGATGAAATCTTCACGTGCAGATGGTGGCATTCACTAGTGCTGTTTTGTGTATTCCCACCAATTATTCTCATAGTTCCTTTCAGGGACAATGAAGAAAGACTGCTGGCTCCTGGTTGTGCTTGGCATTCTCTCCAGGTTGAGGAAAGGAACCAATCCACAACCCCTTTCTTTGTTTATAATCAGAGTATGTTATATTTTAGGCAGAAGATGAGGAGAGATACCCAGAGGTTATAATTGTGTTAAAGGCTCCCATGTATGGTGGCAAGACTGAAAAGTACATTACTTTAGACAAACTCCTATTTTGATAATCCCCAGTGCTGATTCACATCTCAGTGCTTTCATCTTGAGGTATGGGAGGGTGAGGAGAGGATGGGGTGCAAATGAGAGGCTTCATAACATCACTGATTGTAGTAGGTGTGATGGAACCCTACAGAGAACCATCTACCTGGTGGTGAAATATGCACTTGAGAGCTGGCCTTCCAGAGATAAATCTTCTGAATAACCTAAGGTTGAGAGAGACCACAAAATAGTTTCTCTTTCTTTCCCTTCCTCCCTCCTTCTTTTTCTGTCCCTCTCCTCAATTCTTTATCATTACCTGTCCTATACACATGTGCACATACACACATCCTGCATTTAACTAGTTTTATGATTTATATTTATAAAATTTATTTAAGTAAAAATATAAGCATAATTCTAATGTAACAAACAACTCTGTTGTATTATCAAATATTGTTTTAGTTAAGAGATGCTATTAGAATTCATTTGTTTAATCTAACCTCCATTCCTGGCCAGTAGATCCTGGAAAAACCAGGCAATGTCTAGCTCCTTTTTGAGTGAATAAACTAGAAGGAAAATGTCACATGACTCCAAAAGTTGGGGAGAGCATTTATTTAAAGTTTCTTACTCCAACTTTCTCTCTTATTTCTGTCCTTCATCTTTTGCCAATACTCCCAGAGGTAGATAGTGGTTTTGTATCAGGGAGGCTGGTTGAATAATTTTGATGGGTTTTTGTGTTCAGGTATTGCAGATAGGGTAGTATTGAACATTATAGTTGCGAGCTGGTAGTCAGAATAAAGATCTGTCAAAATGTCAATCTAAATAACAAATCAGCTTTTCTTTGCCATCTACAATGCAGGTAATTCATTATCAAAAAATATTTTTATGTTTTAATGTTTTAAATGAAGAGGGACCCAAAAAAGAAAAAAAGCACTTATATTTAACTCATTAAAATCACATCAACAAAACATATTTCAGTGGGGCATGATATGGAAATAACTTTGAAATTTAGATTGCTCTTTGTCAAGGTAATTGTTTTAATGAGATTCTTTCTGCACCTGAATATGAGTAATGTACTGTATAGCTTCCATTTCTCAGTTTCTATCAAAAATATAAATGCAGTGAAGGACCTATCTGGGCAGAAAACTTCTTTATGTGTGAGTATTGTTTCTTTATTAGTGTACGTCATTGATTCTCCTTTCCTAGAAATATGAGATGATTTAAGCTCAGGCTTGTTCAGTGGCAGAGGACTTATCCTTGGATATATTTTTTATCCAAATAATTACAGTAAATCATTTAAGAGACTCATTGTGATATTTTTACACATTGTGGATTACTATGTAACATGGATGAATTACCAGCACCTCGAAAGAGATTCTCTGAGAACCTGTATATACTCTATTATGTTGAGTATGGTAACAAAGAACTATTATTCTTTTATTGTCTTGACTATGTTCTCTAGAGTCAGGTACAAAGATCTCGAGCCCATTTCACACTTGATCTTGCACAACTTTCAAAATTTGGGTCTTTAGTTGATACTGTTGAAGAACATTTAGCTAGTAGGTTACCTGTCCCATGTATATCTGATATTTGCTATTATGGATATAAAAATCTTAGAACACTTAGAATTACAGTTTCACATGGATTCTTCCAAAGCAAATGTGTATAAATTCACCCAAATGACATATGACTTATGTGATGATTTCTCAGCCAAAAAAATTGAAGACTAGGTTGAAAAATAAATATGTAAAATTATGTTGGTAACAGGACGAAAGACTTCATTTGTTGCTGATTCAATAAAAAAGTAGCAAAATATTTAATAACATAATAGAAAAATATTCAGAGAAAAAACTAAATATAGCCATAAACTTTCATTATAGTTTTTAACTTGTACTTTGAGAACACATGGATGGACAGTGTGGTGTCCCCTCATAGAAACAAAAATTTAGTCTTAGACTAATTTTGTAGGTAAGACAAAATTGTGTATTGGCCTCAAGGCTAACTAACTCCTTCAAAGACACTGTTGCCTAATCTGATTATTAGTTTCAAAGGACATATAAAGCTGTTTTAAAGAACAACTATTTTCATCCTTAGGACTTCTCCTCACATGAAGTTACACTATTTACACCCAAGTAATAAAGGACTTAGAGAAGCAGTAAGAAAGAATTGTGTATCTTTATACTTAAGATTTTCTTGTACATGTGGAGATTATTTCTGGGGGTATTCCATTATTATGCCTCTTAAGGACAAATGCATGAAAGCCATTATTAAAGGTTCACGTGGATCAAGTTTAAATGAAGCATCACAATGGAAAGAGAAATGACCCCAGAATCACTTCACTGTCTTCATGCATTAACGGAACATCATCTCTCTCATAAATTAATCATGTCAATCCTAAAACATGAAGCCTGCATGTATCCATTCCTAAAGCATTGATAATACTTAATCCTTAAATAACTTTTTTCTTCTCTTTGGAGAGTTTCATGGACATTATCTTGTTTACTGTGCTCACCCCTGTCTAGAGACTGGGAGGCTCTACAATTGCTCACATTTCTAGAGTTCAAATTGAAGAGTGTAAGGGATTTGCTTAATGACAAATGTGTCATCAGAAATGCAGCCTCACCCTCTAGTCATCTGAATAGTAATATGCCTGGAGATTGCTTTTTAGAATCACATTCTAGGTAATAAGAGAATGAGTTGGTCATTTAGTTATTCACTCAAAAATTACTTATTGGATTATTTATTGACACTTCTAGGTACTGGGAACATGGGCAGGATCCCTGAAGTCATTGAGTTTGCAATAGAGTAATCAGTTATTTAAAAAATCATTGCATTGTTCATTATAGAATTTCATTTGTGCTCCAAAAGAGAAAAATGGGCTGTTAAATGGGAGGTAGTAACCTGGTTTGGGAGTTAGGAAGGATTCCCTGAGGAGGTGATGTTTCAGATTTGAAGAAACCCATTAAAGAGTAGCCAGGTGAAAAAAGGTAAAGTATTTTGCAAATCAGTGTTCCTTGACCACTCGGCTTATAGTGATTTTTTTCCCCCTTTATTTGATATACTGACCAGTTAGCGTCTCTGCCCTGTTTTTAAGACACCACACAAGAGTGTTTATATTCTTTGTCTTTTATTGCTTCTCTTGATTCTTGTAGTAGACTGTAAGAGAATGAATTTGTGGGTGGATTCTCAGGCTTCAGCTCACACACACGCATGCACACACAAGGTCAAACATTAATTTCATAAACTTATCCTAGAAAAAGTGCTGTATACCTCACTGGTAAATATCCCTATGGTCATTTTGGAAGTACTCCCCTGGAGAAGCTATACACCAATGCCAGCACCTAGTCCACCCTTCAAAGCACCTTTTCTTAGATGAGTTCACAAACTTAATTTTCAGACCGTGTGTGTGTGTGTGTGTGTGTACGTGGTTGTCTGTAGTACTTGTTTATTTCAGTGTGCGCTAGAGTAAACCATTTACTTTTTATTGTTTTATTGTAATCTTGCTTTCTTAATTGTTTTAATCCCTGAAGTGTACATATTTGGGTTGACTTTTATCTGCGGGATCCCAGGATATTATAAAGGAAGGGAAGGAAAGTCCAGTTACACTGATGATACAGAATGAAGATCACCCTTGACTCTAAGTAAGTCATAGTTTGGGGAACTCTGCCTTTGTTTAAAACCAAAGAGTTAGCAATAAAATTGTGCACAATTTAAGGTGATTTCCAGATAGCTCTGACATGTTGGGTCACCTTGATAGAGATGGTCTATAAATGGAAATTTTGAGAACTATTGTTTTCCCAGCTCTTTAACTGAGCAAGCTTCAGCCCATAATATCAAATTGTTGTAACTTAATTTAGGAAATCACCTAGTTAAATTAGCCTCACTCCAGAGACAATTGGATTTGATATGACTAACATAATCTATTCTGTATAGATTCTTCCTGTGTATTAATAGTAGCTTCTCATGCTCCTTAAAAAGGAAATTCTCAGAGAAACCAAATGCCACCTTAGGAAATTTAGTCACAAAGTCAGCCAACAGAGGTCCTTTAAAGTTGTAGTTTCCTTTTTTAAAAAAATGTTAATGTCAATTGGGCTTATGGTGTGTATTTTCTTATATTTTAATCTGATTTTTCAGATACTAAATTGGTATAGAAATTTCTTAGAATGTTTTATATAATATGAAGGATGTTAATGCTAAAGCAGGGCAAAAGGAAAGTGTTTCATCCACAGAGGCAGCAGATGAGAGAAATGTAGCAACTACATGTTTTCTTGCACATAAAATAGTTAAGCTTCTTACTCTCAGGCAGTAGAAGTTTAATAAATCAGGCATGGAGTAAGATTAAATTTACCCTAAATTCTTTAAATATGTAAAGAGGCCAGCCTCTTGAGTTCTGAACTAAACCTTTGATCTCAAAGGTACTTTGTAAAACAGACATGACTGATTTTTAACTTTGTGTCAGCAAAATAAATTATTTAGCAACCTGCAATGCCAGTTTGTCCCTGAGTGAGTGAGAATGGCACTTACACTGGCTGCCATGGAAAATGTGGTGGCACATTTTGTAAATGTGAGCGAGATCACTTGCCTGTGTGTGCTTGGAAGCATTACAAGTTTTTCTGTAGGTCTGAGCAAGAGCACCACCTATTTTTTTTTTTTTTTAATCTAAGTGCTCTTTCTTGGTTAGTGTCCCATAAATACTTTATTACACTTATCTAGTGGCCATTTGAGGTCTGGCCTATCCAACATCCACTTGCCTTTTCCTGTTGTGACAGTGGTTCAAATTCCCATTCCCTTCCTCAGATTGTGTTTCAGAAGGACTCCCTTCCTGGTTCCAGAAGGGAGCATGTTCCTTGGCCAGTTCAGTCGAAGCCATTTAGTCTTTTCTTAGTTCATTTAATTATTCTGAAGCTGTGGGTTGCTATTATCAGAGAGAAACTTGCTTTATCCATCAAGGATTGATTCTGAGGAGGACACAGGGTGGTAGCTTGGGCAACCATCTTGCTACCACGGGTAGCCTGAGAATGAGCTAACCTGGAGGACAGCAGAGCTTACAGTGGGCAGGGAGGTGACAGCCTTGGGAACACCACATGAGCCCAGAGCCCTGCTGTAGCCATTCAGCCTTTTCTTTTCTTAAGAATATAATCTTTTAAAAAATTTGCCTTGACTAGTTTAATTATTATTATTAATATATATATTTTTTGAAATGTGGAAGAAAGAGTCCTGACAAATACAGTTTTAGTTCTGTGACTAATGAAATTTATTTCCTTTATTGTTGTATTCAATAAAACCTCCTGAGTTTTGTGTTTGGTATCATGATTAAATCACTCCACTTAATGTGGTAGAAATGACTGATCATGTACGTTATAGTACTTCATGAGGTACCATGTCCTATCACTTTGTAGATAAAAGTGAAAAATTTGAGACAAATGATAGTCAACAGCTAGAGGGACTCTCCACTAAATGAAAGACTATACTTAAATTATAAGGATTACAAATTTGCAACATTAACATGATTATTAGTTGCTAAGAGTGTGTTAGTATCTAAAGTTGAGTATTGGTTTTCTTAGCATCTTGTAGTTAGCTTTAATGGAGGTATTATAAATAGACATGAGTTGAAAATGATGATTAATATTTTGCATATCTAAATCAGCATATGCATAGATCGCCAATAAATAATTATTTGGAAATAATGGATCTTACACTGGCTGATATGGAAAATGTGGTGGTACATTTTATAAATGTGGGAGAGATTGCTTGCCTCTGTGTGCCTGGAAGCATTTACAAAAGTTTTTCTGTAGGTCTGAGCAATAGCACTACCTATTTTTTTTTTTTTAATCTAAGCAAAGTGCTTTTTCATGGTTAGTGTCCCATAAATATTTTATTGAAAAATAAAATATTTGAAATAATTATTTGTATGTGACAAGATGGTATTTAGTAGAGTTCTCTTTTTCTATAATGGTAGGATTTATCAAACCTATTTTTCTTTTTAATTGTCTCCCTTTTGTTAAATTTACCAGAACAAATTAATATTCCTGTTTTAATTAATTTACTTTGGGGGAAACAAGTTCAAATGTATAAATAATGAATAAGGTGATAAGAAAAGATAGGAATAAAGATGTTTTGAAATTTATCAAAATATAAATATTGGAAACTCATTATTTTAAGAAAAAGTCAAAAAAAGTAGCTTTAAAGATGTCTATAAGTAAAGATCCACAGTTTTGTCTTCAAGTAAACTTCATTCTACATGAACACAGGATGAGGCATGTGTGGTTTATCAGCAACACTAGGAAAGTAATTTAGTGGTTTTAATTGATTGCAAGCAAATATGATTTAACAATCTGGTGTAATTTGAACACATTGATTGAGATGTAGACTAGCTTAATCCAGATACAAAACCTCAAACACAGGAGGTAATAGCCACTGGCCACCTTTCATTCTGGGATGACGCGGCCACATCAGAAGAATCAGATAACTTTTGGTATGTATTTGAGGGATATTGACAAAAAGGTAAGATTCAGAGGAAAGGGAGAACACGAGTGAGAAGCCCTGTCTCTATTCTGGGTGAAGGGTAGGTTTGCTTTACAGGAAAAAGACTCTAAACTATTGGAATGGCATTTCTGTAGGAGAGTGAGTTACTGTATTCTGAGCAGCATTGGGGAACACACATGGGTCTATTTTGTGGAAGGCAGGTTTCTGCTTATTAGACTAAACTTATTAGATCAAACAGATGATTAGACCTCGACTGCCATCTGACAACTTATTAGACCACACAGTCTAATAATTAGAGCTTCTCCAAAGTGGGCTGAATTTCATTTAGAGTGGGCACTTTTAAGACCTCTGAATTCCCGATTCACTCTTGAGAGAGAAACTGCCTCTTAAAGATAGGACAGAGGGGATTCAGACAAACAAACCTCAGAGAGGATAGTCAAAGTAGTAGAGGGGGGAGTGGGGGTTGCGAGGAAGAGCTGACTTTCGTGGTTCTCTTCCAACTTGGGATTCCAGGAAAATATTTCAGAAGTATAATTGGTTTCAAGCAGTACAAAGACAGAGTCACAGGAAACGTCAGAGACTAGTGGGTGCCATCCAGGGAGTGTGAGCATATTCTGGAGGAGTGACTTTGGAGTGGTACACCCCAACTAGTTTGCCTCAGGCAGTGTGACTTTCCTAATAATTTCCTGCTTTGTCTAACAGTGCAGTGTTTGCAGGTGTGAATCAAGAGGCAGCACTCGTGTCCTTCCTGCTTTTTCTTGTCATGGAATTTCTTATTCTCTGAATTTACCGATAACACTTTTGTCCCTAAGCACAGCTTCTGCATAAACTTAAAACTTTTCACAGTCTCTGAAAATCATCTGGCTGTTGAACTTTTTTCAAATACCACATTTGATTTGGTTGGAGAAATCACCTTAAATTTCCTTGTAAATTTTTCTTAAAGCAGGGTTGGCTACATTTCCAGTTAATTAACATCTTGATTCTCCCTTAGCCAAATGGCTTGCAGCCTAAAATCTGGGTGACTAGAAATAGAAAAGGGCTGGGTGTTTATGCCCCACCATTTATATGCACAGATATATAACACAGATAGGAATATTTCTGGGCCTATTTGGTTAAAATAATTATGATATTTATCCTCAGCTAAAGTTGAAAAGTGACAAAAAAGAGGGACTTTGGAAGGGGACTTCAGAGACAGGAATCAGAGAGTAAGTTGAGGGGAAGAACCAGGACACTGGAGTTAAGGAAGAAATTATGGAATCAGAATTAGAATCCCTGTGGTATATGTATATTATGGAGTACTACTTAGCCATAAAAAATGGCAAGGTAGTATCTTTTTGACAACACAGAAGGAACTGGAAACCATTCTAAATGTAACATTATAAGAATGAAGAAACAAAGACATGTACTCAGTACCAAATTGGAACTAATGTATCAACACTTAAGTGCACATATGGAAGGTACATCTCAGTGAAAATCAAACTGGGGGGAGGGGAGAGGAGGGAATGTGTAAATTCACACCTACTCGATACAATGCACATAATCTGGATGTGTAACTTTTGACTCAATCTGTATAAAAACTAAACAAAATGTGTACCCACTAACATTATGAAATTAAGAGAAAACACATAAACAAACAAGCAGAAGAATCCACACCTGGATTCAGAATGAAGCCCTGAGCTGATAACCATTCATTCTGAGTGTGCGAGCTCTGAGTTGAGTGTTTGGAGTAATATTGCAGTGGGTGCATGACCCATCTCTTGGGTACTCACTGGGGATTGCTCTCATAATGAATCAGAGCCTGTACAGCCATGGTCTCTAAAGTCTCTTTCAAACATAGTGTTTTGGTAATAACAGTGGGAGGACTTTGGGAGGGGAATGAATGCACAGGCTCCTTTAGCTTCACTCCATTCTTTGAAATGGATAACCACAAAGTTGTTTTTAAGAAGTGCGTTTCAAACAACTGCTTTAACATGCAGGCACCAGTGACAGTCCTTCCCTATCCCTATCTGCATTTCCTTATATAGAGAAGTTTTGGGGCTGCCACTGTCACTTAGGTTCTTACAGAGAAAGGAATGGAGCATGAAATGTGGGCTTCCAGGGAAAGAAAAACTATGTTGTTTGAAAATGTGAGACCAGGAACATTTTAGAAAGTTTTCAGTTAAAAATGAATATTTCTGTTTCTGATGGAAAGTATTTATATTAAATTTAAGATATTATTGGTGTATTTTTTAATTTAAATAATAAAACTATGAGGAAGCACTCAGAATGAATTATTTGCGGCTGGGTTTTGTGCTTTGTACTGTGGAGGTCTTCATGCACCTGCATGTCCAATTGGAAACAAGGAGGAACTTCTTATTGCTTCTTTGGCTTTAATGTTTAGAGAAGATAAATTACCATGGAGATGGGGAAGTCAGGTGAGCTCTGCATGAACAGGGGAATGTGATGGTCCCTGGAATAATAGAAGAGACTAGAAGCCTCATGCACCTTCAGTTACTTGTTGTATCAGCAAAGGAACTGGGAACTAAAGAAAATGACTCTAAGAACATAAAATGGTGTCTTAGATTTTATAATATTTATGTCTGTGATGGGCAGACTAATGCCTCCCATCACTACCAAAGATATCCACATCCTAATGCCCTGAACTTAAATACTGTGTTTTGAATTACATTCAGAAGTGAAGTAAGGTTGTGAATCAGCTGCCCCTGAGATGGAAAGACTAACCTGGACTTTCTGGATTGGCCCAGTGTAATAGCCAGGGTCCTAATAAGGGAGTAAGAGAGAGGGAGAGGCAGAACAAGAGTGTGAGTATCAGGGGGATGTCATGTGAGAAAGATTGGACAGGCTATTACTATTTTTTTATTTTTTAAGTTTTTTTTTAGTAAATCATAACTGTATACCTTAATGCATTTATGGGGTACAATGTACTGATTTTATATACAATTTGGAATGCTTACATCAAACTGGTTAACATAGCCTTCACCTCACTTAATTATTATGTTAAGACATTTATACTCTACTCTTCATAGATTTGACATGTACCCTTACAATATATACCGGTGTGGTCCCACCGATTACCCTCCTTCCACCTACCCTCTCCTCCCCTGCCCTTCCTCTTCCCTCCTTCATCCTGGACTATAGTTGTGTTTTATCTTTTATATGAAAGTGTGGCTGATTTTATATTGGTTTCAGAATAGTACTGAGTACATTGGATACTTTTTCTTCCATTCTTGAGATACTTTACTAAGAAGAGTATGTTCCAGTTCCATCCATATAAACATGAAAGAGATAAAGTCTCCATCTTTTTTAAGGCTGCATAATATTCCATGGTATATGTATACCACAATTTGTTAATCCAGTCATGGATTAACTCATTGATGGGCATTTGGGCTTCTTCCATGACTTGGCAGTTATGAATTGGGCTGCAGTAAACATTCTGGTGCAAATATCTTTGTTGTAAAGTGATTTTTGGTCTTCTGGATATATACCTAGTAGAGGAATTGTTACTGGTGTTGAATATGGAAAGAAGCCATAGGCCAGAGAATGCAGGTGGCCTCTCGATGCTGGAAAAGGCAAGAAGACAGATTTTACCATAGAAGGATGGAACGCAGCCATGCCAACATCTTCAGTTTATCCCATTTCAGACTTTTGCCCTGTAGAACTGTAAGATAATAAAATTGTCTTGTGTAAGGCACCAAGTTATCAATAATTGGTCACGGAGGCAATAGAAATTGACACACTTTTATGTGAATCTGTTACCTGTTTCTCACAATAATGGCAATAAACATTCTAAAAATTGAAGAAGGCCTTGGCATAGGAATGAGCAGACTGGTGGTGAGTTGGGTTGGCAATACCGTCCTCTACCATCTGCTCCAGGTGGAAAGGAGAAGGAAAGTGTCTCTAAAGTATCGATATTGAGTCAGCCCCTGTGAGTGGAGAAAACAGGTTTTCAGGACAGGTGGATGGAAGAAGGAGGCAACTTCACAGCTGAGAAACTGTTCTGAGGTGCTTTAGTGTAGAGATACACAAAAAAGTCTGTAAATGACTTCAAGTATGATAGAAAATAATACATATTTTGCTGAGAAATATACTTCATGAAGATATGTTATTTATTACTTTTCTTATGGGAATACAAGTTTCTGAAGTCCTTTTTCTCTTCAGCTATAAAATGTACATACAATCTGAAAGAAGGAAAATAAAAGCTAAGATTTCAATTTTAATCCTAAAATATTTATTTTGAAATCTAAGTTTTGTTGTCATTTGTTTAGACAAGAGTATCAAAGGCAAGATTCAAATAAAGTGCAAAATGTAGATTACATTTCTGTTTCTAAATATCATACCCCAGAGATAGATACAATAGGTCAGAATATTGTATTTTGAGGGGTAAGAATTATGTAATGAATAGTTATACACAGGCTGGGAGGGGTGGCTAACCCCAGTAATTCTAGCCCTTTAAGAGTCTAAAGCAAGAGGATTGCTTGAAGCCAAGAGTTTGAGACAAGCCTGGGCAACACAGTGAGATTCCATCTCTACAAAACAGTCAGCAGATTAGCTGGTTGTTATGCTATGCACCTGTAGTCCCAGTCCCAGCTACACAGGAGGCAGGAGTGTTGCTTGAGCCCAGGAGTTCAAGGTTGCAGTGAGCAATGATCATGTCACTGTACTCCAACCTTGGCAGAAGAGTGAAACACTGTCTTAAAACAATGAGAATGACGAAACTATGTATAGGGGGAAACACATGATCAGTCACATATGCACTATCTTCTTCCGGAAGACTTTGGGTTGGTCTTTCTAGAGCAAATTCTCTGTAACTGTGCCCTGCCTGCTCCCTGCCCACACAACTCATTTTGCAGGTGAGAGTAATTAGTAGGGAAGACTAGGAGAAGATATGATGGGCGATTTGCATTGGGAAGGCTCCTGAATTACCCAAGAGAGGTGGAAAAAAATATAGACATCAGAAGAGGGAAATTAAAAGGAAAAACCAGAGGCCATGCCAACTCGCATCATGAGAGTTTTGATTGGGAGAATTTTGAGTATATGTCGTTCTGAGGATTCAGGGGTGTCTTTCGGTTGAGAGAGTGAGAAGAAAGAGAAAGTGGTATTTATGTCTTGAGAACTGGATCTTCTTGAATGTCCTTTAAGAGACAAACACTTCTTTTTGATATTTTTGATAATTAGACTTTATGTGTATGTTTGTTAATGTGCTAAAATGGTGATACTAGACTGCATGAAGCTTTGCTATTTATTTGGGGTACAAGTATATGCAGTGGTGTATGGTCACTGGGTAGAAAACATTGCTAGTAATGTCAGTTAAACCCAACTCTTCATCCACCCAACAGTTGTACCTTGCAAGTAAGCTAGCTAGGAAAGAATGCAGGACTTCATTGCTGAATGTTCTCACTTTACATTCCTTATCACAAAATTCCCACAGGTATTGAGTAGTAATTAGAGATTCTATCACATCTCCTTAGTAAGTTCATATTTTCATGCCAAAGATAATTGTTTCATATTTTACCTTTACATCTTCAGCAGGCTTAATTCTCCTTTCATTCAGTGAAGAGTCAGAAGAGAATTTTGGCTTATCCTCCATCAATGAGCATCTGTATTAGTTCACAATGAAGGAACTATCTTTGCTTTATCCTAGGGTCGTCCCTAATCTTGTGCACTAGAATACATGCACTCTCCCCTCAAATTCTCAAGAGATATACTTTATTAACTACCCCATTCTTTTACATTATCAAAATATTTTTTTCTTTGCTTAACCATTCTCATCCCTATGCAAATATGCTAGAATATCTCTTATCTCAAAATAAAACAATATCAAAAACGTGTCTCCACTCATCATCCCATTTCTTTTCCTCAGTATGTATATAGCAAAGATTCTTATAAGGGCTATTTATATTTGCTATCTAACCTAAACACCTCCTGCTACCCATTAAAATTTTTGCCTGCTTCACTTCTTTTTTAACACTTCTCATTTAAAATTGCTCTGGCTAAGGTCATCTTCCAAATCTGATTGTCAGTTCTCTGTCCTGATGTTATCTGACCTTTCTTATTAACTACCCCCTTCTTTTACATTATGAAAATATTTGATAATGTAATAATCAAATATTTGATAATGTAATATTACTTGTAGGACATCTTGTACTGCATCTTTTCCATTTGTTTTTCAGGATGTCCTCTATATAATCCCTACTTTAGGCACTGGAGCTAAAACAAAGAGATGGACATACAGCCCCTCCCTTATGGGGTTTACATCTAGACAGATAATTAACAGATATTATAATAAATAACATACGTGGTGAAAAGTGCTGGGGTGGAAAATAGAACCTGGGGATAGAAAGAGTTCTAGGAGAGGTGGCAGGTTCAAACCTAGCCCTGGCCAAAAACTGTAAAAAAAAAAAAGAGTTCTGAGGGTCACAGTTTTAAGGAGGAGGTTAGAGAAAATGCTATTTGAGGGAAGACCTGTAGGAGATGACAGAGCAAGCCTCATGGAAAGTGTTCTGGCTCATGCGGACAAGTGCAGAGCTCTCACCTCCCAGTGTGGATCTATCCACTCTGCATTAATGAATCTGTTTCCCTAAAGTTCACCAATAACTTTCCGAAGGTCAATGGCATTTCCAAGACTCTTTCACTTTTCATTACTTCTTGCCATCTCTATTGCATTTGGCTTTATTAGTCTTTTTTCAGTGATTTGTTTTCTTACTGTCCAGTTGAGATAATCTAGTTTTTCTTTCATTTCTAGGTTTTTAATTGTGTTGTCATTTTTGCACAGTTCATTTTATTCCCAACGATAACTTGTGACTTGCTATACTTTCCACTCATAATTCTTTTTATCTCTTACTAAGTCAAAGTGCCTGTTACACTGTATCACATGTGGTAGGTGCTGACAACATGATTTGTTGATAAATTCATTAGGAATATTTCCTAATTCCCTTCTTTGCACATTCCTTTTAGTTTGCTGACCTACTTTTTTTTTTCTGTGCGTAAATGCTCCAAGACCATATTGAGATTCTTTACTTGATAATTCAGCTTGTCTAGTCCTCCTAGTGCTTAAAATTGAACTCATTCTCCTCCTTCCCAACTAGTCTTTCTTTTACCTGTGTCTTGGAACTTGTATAGTACTTAGAAGAAAACAAGTTTTTCCAGAAAGGGAAAGACTTCCTGTCTACCTTCTTTGTTCCAGTGGTGTCAAGGATCTTGCTGTCTAGATTTCAAACCTCAGAGCTGATTTTAGCTTTTGCTTCTCCCTCAAATCCATTTAATATTAATTCTTCCTAAATATTTCTTGAACTGATTGTTTCATTTTTATTTCTACTGCCACATTTTAGATCAGGGCTTTATCTTTTTTTTGTTTTGACCAGTATGGTCACATGGTCTTGGAACCCTGTTCTTTATCTTCTATTTGTTTTCTGAGCTTCTATTCAGCTGATGAAAAAATCTGGCTCCAAGCTATTTCCTGTGTTGCCTTTGCTGTTCCTCTTATTCTACCCAGACTCGTAGAATGAATATATTATTAAGCACCTTCCTCCCCTGGAAAGACTTCTTTTCTTCTTTGTAAGTACTATACTGTTCTCTCTCTCTCTCTCTCTCTGTCTCTCTCTCTCCCCCTCCTCCGTCTTCCCCTACTAAACTCTGTGCCTTTTATCATCTTTGTGACTGATCTACCCTTTAATTTTATTTAACTGCCATTTTGTTTGGGTGCCTGGTATATCCAACAAAACTGTAAGCTTCTCAGGGAAGAGAAGAGTGCTTATATTTATATTGTGTCCTCTGCAGTGCTAGTATTCAGCAGGGTACTTGGCAGGTGGGAGGTACTGAGAAGAGCATTTCTTGGTTGGCTACTGAAGTGAATAATTGCCATGATGTTAAATTCTAAACCAGTGTCTGAAGCCTGCTGGATGTCTCTACATGGATGTCACAGAAAGGTGTGACATTCAAAACAGTCAGCTGTTCATATCCTCTGCCCCATCTTTTTTCTGCAAAACTTGTTCATCCTCTTTGTGTTGCCTGTCTATGTAATAGAGTATTTTTCTTCCCAGTCACCTAAATAAAATCTTCAGGACATTTTCATTTTTTCTTTTACTATTTGTTATTGTATCCAGTCATTCACCAAATTCTATTAATTCTACCTCAAGTATGGTAGCTCTCAATCCCCCTTTCTCCTGCTCTTCTGCCATTGTTGAAGACTTCACATACTTTCTCCTGGGTCGTTGGAATAGCCTCCTTCTCTGCTTTTCAGACATTTTCTGTCTCCCAGTCTTTTCCTATATTCATGTATTTATTTTATGTTGGTAGATATATTTAGAAAAAATACACATATATGCAATTTTGAAAAATAATTGTAAAGTGAGCTCCAACCCTACAACTCAGGCTTAGAAATAGAATAATGCCCATATTCCCAATGTGTGTTTTCTGTGTCACAATCTCTTCCCTCTCACCCAGAGGAATGCACTTTCCTTGATATTTGTAATAATGCTTTCACTTCTTTTCTTTACAGTTATCACTGATGGATACTTCCCCAGAAGAAAATAGCTTAGTTTTGAACTCTGTGTAAATGAAATTATACTGTCTATGGATCTTCCCTGATTTGCTGCTTTTTCTCTCCACATTGTGTTTCCGAGATTCATCCATACAGTGTCACATTGTGGCATGTTTTTATTGCTGTACAGCCTTCTATTGAATGAATATTTCACAATTTGTTTACCTATTCTTTTATTAAGGGACATTTGGATTGTTTCCATTTTTTTTATTATAGACCCTGCTGCTTGAAACATTTTATGAATGTATGATAATGTGGAAGTGCATGAGATTGTGTGGGATTTGTATCCAGTGGTGGGTTGGCTAGGCATCCATTACTAATGGCAAGCTCTTTTTCAAAGTGATGAAACCAATTTACATTCCCGTTAGTATTATACGAGTATCTACATTATTCCATACCTTCATTGTATGTATTATCATCAGGCTTTTTAAAAAGTTCATTTTTGTTTGTGTGTGTGTGTATGCACAGGTGTTGGTTTAAAGGTATCTTTGAAATTTTAATTTATATTTTTGTGACTACTGGTGAAGTTAAGGATCTTTTCACGTTTATTGGCCATTTGTTTCCTTTTTTAAAAATGTCTGCTCAAGCCTTTTTGCCCCTTTCTCTACTTTGCTTTCTCTTTATGTGTTATTGATTTGTAAAGGCCCTATTATACTCCTTGAATGAATCTCCTGTTGGTTAGATATGATGCAAATATATATTCTTGCTATGGCTGTATTTTCATTTCCTTTGTGATGTCTTCTAAACATAGAAGTTCTTAATTTTGATGTTCATAAACATAAGTAATTTGTAGTTAGTGCTTTCAGGATCTCATTTAAAAAGTTATTTTATACCTTAGGGTGATACACAATATCTTTCTGTAGTATTTTCTATTTTTTATTTCAGAGTAACATGATGGTACAGATGATTAGGTTGCATTGTTTGCATTTGTTAGGTGAAGTTCAAGTCGTAGTTGGCTCCCTTCCCCAAGAGGTGTGTCATATACCATTACATTATGCTTGTTAGGTAGGAACACATCAATCCTCCTCCCCCCCCCCCTTTCCCCCCACTCTGTTGCCCACCAAGAGGTTTTAATATTTAGGTCTTTGTTCCATTTTTAATAGTTGTTTATGCTGTTAGAAAGCAATAGATTTTTAACTCTTTTTGATTTTCTCTTTAATTTTTCTCCCCTATCTGTCAAACACTTTGAAACCCAAATCATATCCTTAAAATACAACTTGGATAGTTTGTATATGAAAGGTATGCTACATGTTTCCCAGCTTACAGTAAGAATTAACTAGCAAAACTAAAAAGTAATAATAGTATTCAACTACCTAGAGAAAGTATTTCAACAGTTTTACCCTAGAATGTAGGATATTACTTGACTGACTCCAATCTAAATTTGCAAGTTTTCACTCACTTTTTGAGCTATAGGTCTGCTTGCCATTGTAGTAGAGACTCTTGCTTTGATTCCCTTACCTCTGCTCTCTAGACTTCTTGGACTTTTCTTTGAAAACTCTCCTTCACCTCTTTATCCAATTGTGAACTTCTGAAGTCCTTTTCATCTTACAAAACCCTTTGTTGAGAAACATGTACTCCAAGCTTATGGCACTGTTTTGGTGTACCTCTGTTGCTAAACTTACTCTTGGTAATACCGAGGAACATAGATCTTCTGTTAACATTAATTATGCCTGCATTTTCCTCTTTAGTACATTGTGAGCTATTTGGAGCAAGTATTTAATCTTAATAATTTTTGGATCATATAAAGCATCAAATATAAAATCTAAAAATATTTTTGAATTTTTTTTATCAATTTGTCCTACTTATTCCTCATTTTAAAAATGAGTTTAAAGCTATTATGTAATTTAAGAATGTTTTGCAAAAATGCTTTGTAAAATTATAAATAATGGAGTAAATGAAGATTGGGTTCTCACTTGTCGCTTTGTTTCTAGAACACATTAGGCAAGAGATAGAAGATTTTTATTTATAGGAACTGAATATTGTCAGAAGAAAGACTTAGAAATACCCTATGTAAGAACCTCAGATCTTCCTTTGGAAGCTACCACCTAATCACTCTGAGTGAAGCCCACCAATTGTAAAGCTTCTGTTAAGCTTTTCAGTGTTTGATGTGTGGAGAATCTCCATACGTTTAATGGAGACCTCCAGTATGAAAGTCATAAACTAGAACAAAAAAAAAACAAAAAACAACCACACCTGCAAATGGAACTTGAAGGAAACAGCTAATTCTAGAAAAAAAAAATATTAAAGCATATTTTTTTCCAGAGAAACAGGAGAAAATATCCCATCCTTTAAACAAGATCAGAATGCTTTAAAAAATATGAACACTTAGAAGATATCACTGTGGTCTAAAACATTTAAACTAGAAGAAAGAAAAAATATCACCTGGGTAGCTCACACCTATAATCCTAGCATTCAGGAAGCCCAAGGTGAGTGGATTGTTGGAGGAGTTCTCAAGGCATTTGAGACCAACCTGAGCAAGAGAAAGACCCTATCACTACAAAAAATAGAAAAGCTCGATGGGAGTTGTGGTGCGTGTCTGTCTCAGCTACTCGGTAGGCTGAGGCAAGAGTATCACTCAAGTCCAAGAGTTTGAAGTTGTGAGCTATGATGCCATGGTACTCTACTCAGGGTGACAGAGTGAGACTCTGTCTTATAAGAAAGTATAAATTAAAAATTAAGAACATTAAAATATCAATATGAGAGGTCTATAATTTGATAAATAATAATTTTAGAAACACGGAACAGAAAAAAAAATAGAAAAATAATCACAATAATTTAAGACAATTCCCAGAATTGAAATACACCAGTAACTACATTAAAAGATTCTACCAAGATCCAGCTCAATAAATGAAATGAATTTACTCTGTAGTACAAATCATGATTTACAGAACATCAAAAACATAGAGAACACCCTAAAAATTTTCAACTAGATAAAGGGGGAGAGAAAAACTCAGCTTATATGCAAAGTATTAGGAATAAAGATGACATTGGATTTTTGGATAGCAAGTTTGGAAGCTGTATGGTTATGTATCAAATCTTTTAAAATTCTAACCAGATGGTTAATCAGATTTAAATGTGGATTAAAGACACTATCACACTTTCATATTTTGAGAATTAACTTTTTCTAAGAAGCAATTAAAGCATTGGTTATAACAAAATAGTGGAATATACCAAGAAAGAAGAAACTACTGGAAAATATTTTCTGCCTAAATTAAGAGACATGAAATCAAGACACAAAATACCTAAAACAGTCAGGGATAAGACAAAGGGAAGATCCAGGAGGTCTGTGATGGGAAGTTACAGAACTGTAAATGTGCAGCAGACTTGAAGACGAGAGGATACCCATGGAGGGAGCTCCTTAATTTAAAAATGTATTGATCGATCATTAGATTTATTTTATGGAGACCATATGTCTTAGTTTTCTGAGTACAGTCCTGATTTATTCACCTGGTTCTAGCATAATCATTGATAACACATACTTTCACTCTCAGAAGTTGCTCAGGTAGAATATTAAATTACACAGTCACCCTAGACATGTTGTGTCCTGTGAAAAATTGCATTGAAAGTCTCCTATGGGGTAACAAGGAATATAGACAAAAAACAATCTAAGCATATGAAAAATGAGGCACATTTTTAATTTCAAGGAGGATTAAATATTATGTAGAAAAGCAAAGGTAATTATTGTTTATCACTGAAAAAACTTACATAGATACAGAACACAATGAATCATTGATTTAATAAAAATATGTGCATATATATTATACATCATAGAACTATATTGGATGACAGAGAAAGTAACTGAGGGTTGTTAAAGATATATTCAACCATAACAGAAATGCCAACTCAATTTAAATTTAAATTTTATATCTCACATAATAAGAAGATTAGAGATAGGGAAGCTACAGCCACAGTGCTAGCAGGGCTTGGGCTTCATAACTCTATGAATGTTTAGTTCTTTTTGCTCTTTTGGCTTTATCTTCCAGCAGATAGCAAGATAGCTATAGAATTTCCAGTGACTGCATCTTGTTCTGATAAAGTTTAGACATAGAAAGCAAATCAACTCAGAAACCTTTCCCGGTTAACTTCCCAGCAAGTCTCTATGGCAAGGTTTAGTTACAGATTTACTCCTAAAACTAATGACTGTTGAGGGAAATGGACCACCACAATGGGCTTAGAGAGTGTTAGACCAAGGGTAGGCGTTGGTAGGCAGCCAACAAGTTCTGCTACATTTTTTTTTTTTTTTTTTTTTTTTTAGAGATAGAGTCTCACTTTATCGCCCTCGGTGGAGTGCCATGGCATCACACAGCTCACAGTAAACTCCAGCTCCTGGGTTTAGGCGGTTCTCTTGCCTTATCCTCCCAAGTAGCTGGGACTATAGGCGCCCACCACAACGCCTGGCTATTTTTTTTGTTGCAGTTTGGCTGGGGCGGGGTTTGAACCTGCCACCCTTGGTATATGGGGCTGGCACGCTACTCACTGAGCCACAGGCGCTGCCCAGTTCTGCTAAGTTGTAATAGGAAGTACTCAGGAGTGATGACAGCTATGTTTTCATCCACCTCCAAAGTTTGTAGATAATGCCTAGTATTGATGAAGTAGGATATACAAGTACACTATTTAGAAAAGTGGAGGTCAGTAACTGTAGAGATAAAAACAAGGCAAAAGCAGTTGTTCTAGGGAATAAGCAGGAAATGGACAGACAGGTTTTCTTTTTTATTATTTAACTTTCATTATATCTTTCTGTGTTAATTCAATGTACATGCAGTGTTATAACTATTATTTAGAAAATAAAATCACAAATTTTAAACCTCATGCCATCTTTTAAAATAACAGTGTTTTGTATTAAATGATAGTTTTCTATTACATTTAGTCAACTCATTATTGATGTGCATTTGGGTTGTTGAAAATTTTTACTTTTGCATATCAGGAAGGAAGGTCTTTGGTTCATTTTAAGTTATGTACTTATAAGTTATGTACTTATAAACAGTACATAAACTTGGGTTTAAGGTGCGTTCTTATTAGGGAGAAAGCACTAAAGTAGCCGTTCTCAACTTGTGGGTCATGACCCCTTTGTAACAATGAAGGTACATCCTGCGTATCAGATGTTTACATTATGATTCATAACAGTAGCAAAATTACAGTTGTGAAGTAGCAATGAAAGTAATTTTATGGTTGGGGATCACTACAACATGAGAAACTCTATTAAAAGGTCATGGCATTAGGAGGCATTAGGAAGGTTGAGAACCGCTGCTAAAGGATCAAAATGGTGGTTCTCAAATGTTGCTTTCCATATGAATCACCTAGAGCAGTGGTTCTCAAACTGTGGGTCGAGACCCCTTTTTAACAATGAAAATACATTGCGGCATTAGGAAGGTTGAGAACCACTGACCTAGAGGGATTTCATAAAATTTCAAGGCTTGGGTTGTACCCCAAATCAGCTAAATCAAAACCTTGGGGGGGTATAGAAACAGATACACAACCATGGGTTTACCTGGAAGCTCTTCCAGTGATCTAGTGAATAACAAAGTTTGATAATCTTTGGATTCAGAGAGATCCTTTTTCTTCTTTCTCCACTCTGGAAAAATTAAACCATGAATTAAAAACAGGTGATATGTTTACAAGGTAAATTGAATCAAGGTCAGAATTGCATCATTTCTCATACTCATAACTCCCCTCTTAACAGCTCTCATTTCCAGTCTTGCCTTCCCTCTCATTCTCCCACTTCCAAGCCTCCAGGTAAGAAATTTTGGGAAGCACAAAGAATGTAATCGGGGGATATTGTTTCTTCTTTCCTTACTTTCTATAGCAGCCTTCTCTCATTTTTCTGGAGAAGGAGAGAATGTACTGTCCTGTACTGTCTATTATAATGTTATGCTTCCTTAAGTGACATTGCTTTCCTTTCAAATATATAATTAATATCTTGACCACTTTTACACTGTTCATACTTAGAGTTCTTTCATTTGGTCTAATGACTCTTGCTTCTTAGTATGGAGAATTTTTCTTTCACTTTTACATTCTACTTTAGCAAATAGATTAAGTTTCTAAAATAAATGTCTTTGATTTTCTTTTTTCTCCATTTTTCCCCCTTACAATGGAGTTTTGCTTTAAATCAGTGTTTTCCATTATAGGAGATGGAAAATTTATCATTTTCCAAAATTACTTGTGAAAATGAATTTCCACGTCTTCAATATATTTCTTCTGTTATCATACCGGTAGAAAAGTATATTCTATTTACTTTTCTGATCAAAACCAAACTTGACAAATTCATTGTACTGCTATGCCATCTGTAGCAAGCTGACATCGTTACCCATCTGTTTCAAATTGCTGTTTTGCTAGTACATTCTTGCCTTTGGTGTTTTGCATAATTATGTTTGTTAATGTAACACCCTTGAGTTTTAATATTTAGGGTAACATTTTTGAACTCTGGTGTTCTAGAGGACTACAAGTCAGCATGTGGAGTTTGATGTAAGCATATATATATATTCTTTCTCACCCATGTTAGTTTGAGACACAATTTTTAATTTTTGAGACTAAACTATCCTGAGATAATACATTATATAATATCATATGTCAAAAGCTTTTATACTTCAATGAAAGTTAGGCTGAATAGAAGTGATTAAGTAATGATGATTTAGATTATGCTCTTTTTCTCATTATGTTTTGTGGAAGAATTTTAATGAATGTTCATCTGACTTTATGACATTTATTTATATCTTTTCTATTGATAAAGATTTTCTCCTTGCATTGATTGCTCATTGCTTTATCTATAATTTTTAGTATTCTTATGATTAAAAAATGCTTTACATTGTTTGTGCCAAAATGTACCATTTTGCCTCTGTGATTGTTTTTTATACATTACAGTTTCTATTGAGATATATATAAAAGAGTGAACTTAATTTCCTTAGTTAAAATTTATTGATTAAGGAACTTGAGAAATTAAAGTTCATTTTGAATGGAGATTTTAGAGTTGATAGATGACTCCCTCGGTGACCTTAGCCTTGTGAAAGATGGCGAGTGCTGGAGCTGAGGGTCCTGTTGTTACCCCTCCTTCCCATCCCAGACATGGGTGCTGAGCTGATGAAAGGGAGCAGAATATTGGACAACAGAGAATAGCCCTGAACATTGCTCTGGGTCTCCTGGGGTATGTGTGCTACTTGTGAGGGCTTACCTTCGATCTTACATTTGGTCTTTGGTAATCGAAATAATCTGCATCAGTCCTTTTTTTTTTTTTTTTTTTTTTTTGAGACAGAGCCTCAAGCTATCCCCCTGGGTAGAGTGCCATGGCATCACAGCTCATAGCAACCTCCAACTCCTGGGCTCAAGCGAGTCTCCTGCCTCCACCTCCCAAGTAGCTGG
>CAUYQV010033310.1:0-10644 GCA_963574575.1 Galagoides demidoff | reverse complement strand
ATCAATGGACCACAAGATGGACAGTAAGTTACGTTTTATTTACAGAGGTATTATTACAGCTCTTACAAAGAGCCAAACCTTGCAGAGCAGGATAAGATAGGTTTTATATAAGTGTCACAGCTCTTACAAAGAGCCAAACCTCCTTGCAGGGCAGGATGCAAGTGTTACAGCTCTTACAAAGAGCCAAACTTCCTTGCAGAGCAGGGTATAAGTGTTACAGCTCTTCCTCTTCGGCTCTCTCTCCCTCAATGGTCTGCAGCAATCTGCTGAGGTCTTTGCTCTCCAGTTCTCTCTTCCTTGAAGATCTGGGAGGATCTGTGATGACCTGCGATGACCTGCCCCTAGGCTCTTTACTCAGGGGTTTATATAGGGGCAGTTGTCCAATGCACTGAAATCTGAGCTGAGTGGTCTATTTTCTCCTAAAAATAGACCAATCAAGAGCAGGATTGAAAATGGACCAATCAGGGATACACTGGAGCAATCGCCAGTGTTTTCCCCTGATGGCCAGTCTTTTTTGTTACTGGAGCCTTTGGTGGGAGAGGAAAGCTCCCCCTTTTGCTCCAACCTGTTGGTTTCTGTGCCAGTAGCTGCCAAGGCAGAGCCGACAGGTCCTCTAGCACTGCTCTACTGGAGCCTCTGGTCGGGGAGGGAAGCTCCCTCGGCTTGCTCCTGCCTGCCAGCTCCTTTGCCAGCTGCTGCCACTAAGACAGAGGTGACAGGTCCCGAAGCCCAGCTCAGCCTAGGTGGCTGGGGTGCCACTTTTCCCGTATCAGGAGGAATCCTTTAAAGTATATCATTGTGGATATTAGTATTATCTACTTAGGATATGAGGTTTCTCAAACAGTATCAGAAGGTGTCCTTTAGGGGTAAACTCATGTTACAAATGAGCAAATGAAATGTTATTTCCTCATCTCTCACTTGGGTTTGTCAATGAGCTTGGTCCTGCAAGTCCCTTTCCTTGTCTAAACCAGGGAGATTCTGCCCATGTGATCCCATTAAGCACTTGACTGATAGACCCCTAGTTTGACTTCAGTGGACAAAATGTCCTCCAGCTTTGGATTTCCATGGAGGAAAAAATAATATACACCTTTAGTTAGCAAGAAAATGACAAAATAAAAATCACCGAACATTTTGACATCTTGGTACTGGCTCCAAAATCTCTGGAAAAAAGTAAGCTTTAGCATTGTTTGTTAAACCAGTAGAAAGAGCCTATCCCTTGTTTCTTGTGTCATGTAGTCAGATAAATTTTAAAAAGGAAATTAAAATATTGTAATGAACTTTCTCTGGTCAATACTATTTGGAGAGTAAAACATACACGAAGAAAATTTGACATGTTCTTACACATATACCATGGAACACAGTATAATAGCATATTGAAGAAGGACTCAGGAGCAAATTCAAGGTTTTCTAGTGAAAAATAATTGTATTTTTATCTTTATAATATTTTTCTTGACTTAAATTTGCTAATGCCATGCACTTCTGCTATCTATAGCAGCTTTAAAGCCCCTATTTATAGAACTATGTGCTATTTAACCTGAAAGGATGTAGTCTTACATGGTAGAACATAGCAAGTTGATTTATTCAGAATGTGCTTGCTATTTCATGTACAAGTAGCTTATGGTGAAACTCTACCAATAATATATCTTAAAAAAGAATACTATCCAAATCCAAAATTCTAGCAGAATATTCTTATATATGAAACATGTTTTAAATTTTACCATTAACCCTAAATTAGATTGATATACCAACACTGGATTAAGATCTTTTGAATTAATAACAAAAATGTTTTCTTTTTTTTTTTTTTTTTTTTTTTTTTGAGACAGAGCCTCAAGCTATCTCCCTGGGTAGAGTGCTGTGGCTTCACAGCTCACAGCAACCTCCAACTCCTAGGCTTAAGCGAGTCTCCTGCCTCCACCTCCCAAGGAGCTGGGACCACAGGTGCCCGCCACAATGCCTGGCTATTTTTTGGTTGCAGCCGTCATTGTTGTTTGGCGGGTCTGGGCTGGATTCGAACCCACCACCTTAGGTGTATGTGGCTGGCGCCTTAGCCACTTGAGTCACAGGCATCAAGCCACAAAAATGTTTTCTTAGATGTTATGAAGAAAAATCTAGATAGAGAAATAGATAACCAGGAATGAATTATTCCAAATTGTTTAAAAAATCAGGCATATGGCCAGGCCCAGCAATTCATACCTGTAATTCCAGAACTTTGGGAGGTTGAAATTGGACAAGGCTTGAGTCCAGACTTTGAGACCAGCCTGGATAACATGGCAAGACTTCGTTTCTATAAAAATTTAGCCAGGTAGTGTGGCTCTTTTCCTAGCCACAAGGAGGCTGAGGTGGACAGACTGCTTGAGCCCAGCAGTTAAAGGCTGCAGTGAGTGAATTAAAACTGTTCCATTGATTCCTGCAGAGCCAGAGTCTATCTCAAGAAATTAACTAATTAATTAATCAATAAATTTAATTAGGCATATGTGGACGTATTGTGTTATATAAGGAAAAGAATATCTAAGTTTGTGCAAAACTTTGCAATTTTAATATGTTCCTCAAATTGCATAATTAAAGGGACTGAGCAATTATAGTCTGTTGTAATCAAGAAAAGGAGAATAGATGGCACTTTAGCAAGTGAAAGTTGATTCTCAACTGAAATATATTTTCGTATACTTAGAAATCAAAATTTTAAAGAAGTGAAGCAAATTTCTACACCTTAAATAAAAACTTCCTTTTTAAAAATCTACTTGTCATGATAGCATGTATTTATTTTGTTCATTCAGTATTTCAGCAACTTATTATCGAACTCTTTTATAATCCAGGTAAAGCTCTCAAGTCTGAGGATAAAAGTAACTAAAACAACCTTCTTCAGCTCTAGAGTCTATGTTCTAGTGTGTTCAGACATCTCAATGACTCTTTAGCCCATTTCCATATCCAGGTATCCGAAACAGTGTAAGTTTCAGACAGTGAGATGGTCTGGATGTGAAATGAAGGAGACGCCCAGACTTGTCCTCACCTTTATATTCACTTCAGTACTTTGCTATCTATATGTATATTCACCTCTCGTATGAGAAATGTCATCTCAGACACTGAGTTGGGTGAAACATTTTCATTATGACAACACCAGTGCATTTATTTGACGTGTTAAGATTGCCCCAAAGTCCCACGATTGTAGGACTCGATGGTAAAATGTGTATTTCTGAGGCCTGGCATTGCCATCACCTTTTTACTCTCACTGTAACCCCCAGTTGATTGCGCTGCTCCAGCCATGACCCTATTCTGTAATTTATTACCTATACAATATCCAGAGGTCTTTTTAAATTACAAATTGTCACGTCACTTTGTTGTTCAAACTTCTGCACAGACACTCTATTTCACTCAGGGTCAAAAGCCAAAATCCTTAGAGGAGCCTACAGTGGCCTACATAAAGTATGAGCGTGAATACACAGTGCACCATTACCTGTCACATCCCCCCACTGTGTGCCGAGGTTCTCTTCTGGGCTCCTTACTGGTCCTTGAACGCCACCATACTTTCTCCTTAGCATTTTCACTCTACCCATTCCAGTGCCTGAGAGGTTTTTCTCCAATAGAGTTGGCTAATTTTTTTCTTCCAAGACATTATAGAGACTCTCCTTCTTTTACTATAACAAGATTAATAAAAATAAGATCTCAGTAAGTTATATAACAATATTATTGCAAGGTGTTTAGAACATTCTTCTTTTTCGAGACAGAGTTTCACTTTGTCACCCTCGGTAGAGTGCTGTGGCGTCACAGCTGACAGCAACCTCCAGTTCTTGGGCTTAGGCGATTCTCTTGCCTCAGCCTCCCAAGCAGCTGGGACTACAGGCACCCGCACAATGCCTGGCTACTTTTTTGTTGCTGTTTGGCCAGGGCCAGGTTCGAACCTGCCACCCTTGGTATATGGGGCTGGCGCTCTACCCACTGACCCATAGGTACCATCCTAGAACATTCTTCTCAGAACATTTGGTTATGTGATTCTGGCTTCAATAGCCTCTCATTTGATGTAACTAACAAACATCGTATATAGAGTACACACCAGGTAATTTTTCCATATTAAATTTTCAAGCTTTAAAAAATTTTAAATTTGAATTATATTTACTGTCAGGAAGCACAATTAATGATAAATATGCTAACAGAAAATATTTAATCTGACAATAGGTTATATCCCCATTACAGGTCCAAAGACCAGAACAAAATTTTTGATATACATTAGAGTTAATTCCGTAAGTGTGTACCATGACCGATGCTAGCAGATACAAGGGGGCAAGGTCATGTTCATGAGATTTTAGAGGAAAGGAAGAAACATTCTGCAGAGCTGGGGCTTAAGCAGCTACTGGTCCTTTGAGGGAGGTCATTAGGCTGGTTTTAGAAATGCCAAAAGAAAGCCTGAGGCTGGAACCAACAAACTTCTGAAGAGATCTGTTTGGGGAACAACAGTAAGCAACTAAGAAGAAGAAAGTTTCTTCTCTCCTTACACTTTTTAATCTCTCTATGCCCTGTGCGGCAGAATCAAAGAGGTACTCAGTTGTCAAAGTGGAAAGCAGGGAGCAGCATCTCGGCCGACTCATCACAAAACAGAGTGGAATAATGTACTTGTGGTTTAAAGGCAATAGCTTCATATCCTAATCTCATGTAGGTTTCTGTTACATTCTTACAGTATATCTCCATCAGAATTTTAAAGAAATGTTTCTTATAGTATGGCCCTGATAGGAGTTTAAATTTTTAACTCCTGCCTCATTTATCTCTCCATCCTCATCACTAGCCAATCTCTCCCTTCTTTCCTCTACCCAACTGAATATTTTTTAGTTTTTCAAAAGGATTAACTTCCAGAACTTGACACTCTCTCCCTTTAGAGGACTGGCTCAGCCTCCTCTGTTTGCCTTCTCTTCTCACTTCTTTGTGTAGTTAACGCCAATGTATCCTTTAAGCCCAGGTAGGATTTCAGTGTCCTTGAGAGTACCAGGTGCCACTCTCATTGACTACAAGGACACAATCTGCTTACCTCTATTTTAGAATGTAACACATAGTATTATAGTCAACACATTTCTTGGATCTTTTTAATAAGCCATAGGCTACCTGAATAATTCTAGAAAATGGAATTTAATTTATATATTTTTGAATTTTGAATCAGAAAGCCATATGCAAACTATACAGGCTAAAATGGCTGATATTTTTGAGCACTGAATTCCTTCATAAGTTTTCTAGAAGTCAAGAGAAAAAATTCAACAAGCTGGTGGGGCACAGAGGCTCACATCTATAATCCTAGCACTCTGGGAGTCAAAGGAAGGATTGCTGAGCTCAGGAGTTTAAGACCACCATGAGCAAGAGTGAAGATCCCATGTCCACTAAAAATAGAAAAATTAGCCAGAAGTGGTGGCACTCACCTATAGTACTAGTTACTTAGAAGGCTGAGGCAAGAAGATTGCTTGAGCTCAAGAGTTTGAGGTTGTTGTAAGTTTTGGTGATGATATGGCACTCTAGCTTGGGCAACAAAGTAATACTCTGACTCAAATAAATAAGAAAGAAAGAAAAAGAAAAAATTCAACAAGCTAAATTGAAGTTAGACTTCATGTCTACAATGAAAGGTGAGAAGAGTAACAGTGAATAGATAGGTTGGAAAATGTGTTAAATATCAATGAGCATGAAGAAACTTGCCTGGGTGCAAAAGAACACAGAACAAAAACAGTATGGTAACTAAAATATATTACCAATGTCTTTTAAAAAAATATTGTTTTATCTAACCTAACCATCAATTGAAAGGTATAAGAACAATAAAACCTTTATGAGAATCAGAGAAGAGTAAATTATGAACCAATAAGAAAGGATACTCCTTTTGATACCTGATTAAATGACAGATTTTCACATGGTTAAAAAAATACTGAAGTGATAAAAATAATGAAAGGATAAACGAATAAACAACTTGAGAAAGAATAATATAAGAAAATACAAAAGAATACAAATATGAAACAAGAATGAAATATCAAAGAAAGAAAAAAGAGGATGATCTGGAAAGTTTCTCATGAAACATAACTTGGGGTCCAACTAAAGGTGAATTAAGGTCGGTTTAAATGAGACCCTGAGAAGTTCTAGAACTCCTAAACAAAATGCATTGTATATAATTTTACAAAAATTTAATTTTAGCCAGGGTGTCTTTTTTGGGCAATATGAACTTAGATCAAAACTATTTCTTAAACATTTCTTTCCCACTTGCAAATGTCAGATAAAGTTTAAACTAATATTCTTTTATCTCGATTTACTAGTTTCTTTTCTTTTCAAAACGATAGGGTTTCTAATTGAGGAAGTATGTCTTGCCATTTTATTGACATAAGGCAGGTCATAGAAAGAGCTCATTTTTGCTGCTCTAACAAAGAGAAAGAAAAGTAAAATTTTGAATCTGATGAAGAGGATGATAGGCAGCTCCTATTCCTTGGAGTTTAAATCATTGTTGTTTTAATTGTTACAGATGGAAATGTTCTGAAGAACCTTGACCCTCTTTTCCTCTCTCCCACCTCTAATCCCAAACTGGCTATTTCACTTTCAAATAACCTGAGGCTAATTATTTCCTGATTGATCTTCCTAAATGAGCTTTTCACTGCTTCATCTAATGGATGTGCGCCCCTCCCTAAGTCTTTTGTTAAACTTTCTTACGTAAAGATCTATCCCCCAGAGGTGACTTTAGCTTTCTGTATAAATAGGTCAGCCAGAAACTGAATTGAGACCAAATACTCAAAACTTCGTGCAATTCAAATCTAGTGTGTTATCTTTGTTACCACGGTGTAGGTTTCTGAGACTATGAATGAATGTGGATGTGGTCTTCTATAATAGCAACACCAAATTACTTTGGGAGTGTGTCCTAACAACAAGTTAGTTATTGAGAAATACCTGCTTTGAACTTGAAAACATTTGCATTGGGCTTTCCATACTGGCCAATAAATTAATGCAATGACCTTGAATAACATGATGTACATTTGCCTTTCTTGAACTTCAGCTGTTAAAATTCTTTCATTCACCCTTCAAGGCTGAGTTCATAAGAACCATTTATAAAATTCCATTTTATGTTGAAATCTATTAAACTTTTTCACAGAGATTTAATTCTACATCTTGTAAATATGGAAACTTTATTTCTAAGTGTTGTTTGACTAAATATTGGGCCTTAGACCAGAACTAGGTGGTTTTCCAGACAAATACTCCCAGAATTACATTAGGGGGATTCACTTTGCTTACAAGTTAAGTAAAGTGTAAGTGCTGCTAACCCCATACATATAAGTATCACACCTGCCTCCAAGGGTCTGTGACCAGTGTTGTTACAAAGGACCTCACATTCAGAAGACCTCATGCCTTAAGATTAAATCTTTTTGATTTGCTCCCTCAAAACTTTAAATAATTTTATACGTGAATTTATTTTTGTAAGTGAAAGCCAGTGGAACAATGGAGCATGCAACAGAGCCGCAGTGACTTGGCTCACATATGGTGCTGTCTGTTAAGCCCTCACATTGCCTTTCCAGGATATGTTCTTGACAGATTTATTTTGACAGCAGGACTTGCCTGGTCTCACCTTCTCTGCCTCTGCCCCTTGACCTCTGCCAGATGACCACTTGTTTTGTGAGCAGAGAGGATTTCTGTATTTTGCTATTGCCATCTACCTTTTATGGGAATCTTTGCACTGGTGTGGGAAGGATTGGGATTGGGCATACACACTCTGTCATGGGAGGTGGCAGCCATCTCTGCACTGGGCTGACAATGACATCGTATGTTTGATAAGGACATGAGAACTCTTGCCTACATTTGATCCAGATGTTGATATCTCCTACTTGGAGATTACAATCCCTTGGAGGTCTCCATTCAACCATGGGTTAAGGTGGTGGTTTGTTGAATGGAGAGATTAGGAGGCTGATTTCACTGCTCTCAAGTGTAGCATTATGCCTAAATCCAGACTGGTAGGAGGAGGAACCTGGCAACTTCAGGGTCGTGTGTATATGGTCAGATTCTGAGGATCTGCACTTACTCCATGAGTATCTCTGTGATTAAAAATGAGTGGTATTAAATAGCAATGAACACAATAACTAGGATAAATGTTGAAACTGGACCTTGTTTTATTGGTAAAGATTAAGTGCAACCGAAACATGAGTGCTGTGTGAAAGACAGGTCATAAGCTACACACATGATATTTAAGACATTTTTAGTGTTAGATCCATGCCAACTTGTAGAAATTTCAAAATACATGCTCACAAATGCTAGGGCTTGACCAGGAAAGCAGGATTAGTATGAGTGACATGTAGTATGAAAATTATCGTAAGGATCAGACTTTAAACAGTTGTGGGAGCTGGTAAGGAAGTCCATAAAGGATTGTGGCTATTGCACCTGTGGGTGAGGCTAAAATAATTGATGTTAGCAGGGCAGGTGGTTGGTTAGAAAGGATTGAACATGGAGCAATGGAGAAGGAGGACAAACCAGAACCACAGGACGATACGACCCCCATAAAGACAGGCTGAAGCCCTCATCTGTTTCTCACTCCTCTCATCTCAATGGCATGGTTGATCTGCTGCAAGTGTGTGTGCCGCTGTGTCTGAGTCTCAGTGACCCCAGACTTACCATAACACTATCACAGATACAGCAGAATTACTGCTGCTTCACTTCCAACTTTAAAATCTCATGCAAATTTCTCCAATAACCACCTTTCACATAAAGGGAAAGGAATTCTTGCAATTATAGTTCCATCTTAGATATGACACAGTACAAAGTCATTACAGATTCCAGTGTTATTCCACATCAAGAATATAAATGTTTTGGGATGTGGGGTAACTAAGTGGATTTGATAAGGAAGATTTCCTTCAAAAGAATTGTGCTCTGAATCTTATTTTCCTAAAGCTCAAGAGGAATCCATGAGTAGTACTACTTCCTAAACCCACCACAAGTGAGAAAGTGTTCAAATGCACCACTCATTGAATTTGTTATATAGGTGTCCGTAAAGTCCATGTGCAATTTAAAATTGCACACTAACAACCCTGTATGTTGGTGTAAGTGCATATGTGGCTGGGTGGATACAGGGGATGGGTATGTGGCTCTGTCTGAGAAACTGAAAGTACTTGCATCAGCAGAATAGAAGCAGGTGTCAGGGAAATGCCTCCATTGCCTTGAGACAGCTAGCCAAATAGAATGAATCATTATAGTAGAAATAAGAGACCTTGTTTGATATGGTGTCTTAATTCAGGTTTCTGATAAACAAAAAATGAGAATCCTTGTTCAAGTGATTTATCATCGGGGAGATTTCAGCCAAAGAGGGGTTGGATTCATATTCTACGCTGTGGAACAAATTACCACAAAGTTAGCAGATTAAAACAAAGTCCATTTATTATCCCAGCCTCTGTTAATTGGAATTCTTGGCACTGCTTAGTTAGACTCTCTTCCCAAGGTCTCACAAGACTAAAATCACATCCTAGAGGATAGTATCTCATTACAAAGTGTTCTCTCTAAACTCGTCCATCAGCTACCCCAAATGAGGCTATTCCTTCATGTCTAGTAGCTTCTGAGAAAACTAAGAAATGCTAGGAACAGTTGATCCCATGTTTTGTAACCACCGCTGTCTTTATTTGTAAACTTGCTCCTCAGGCCTAGGAGATAGTATGTCCTTTTTGGCACTCACCATTCAACTCTTTTCAATTCATGACTTCTTCAATTCTTTTTTCATTTTTTCAAAAGATACAGTTTTTAATTTGTTTTTATTTCTGATAAATAAAATCTTATATCCAAAGCATATTGAAAGAAAGTGCGGCTCATCCAATAGTAACTGTAAAAACAAGCAGTGATAAATTATATTTCTTTTCTTCACTGATTGTAACTTTAAATCTTCACATATATTTTATTTTTCTGGCTTTGTTTGAACAATTTCAAAGCTGCTTATGCATTTTCAAAATGGATTTTATTATTTAAACATAAAACAAAATTTTTCTCATCACATTTAATTCTATTCATTGACTTCTAAAATTTTATATTCATAAAATATGGTGTGTAAATAACAAAGGTATGGCTGTTAACTTAAGAACATAGTTTCAACATAAGCAAAAAACTTGTTCCTAAATTTTGATACAAAATTCCTGAGGACCAAGTTTGTAATTTGGACATGAACTGCTAACAATGTCACAACTCTTTACCCAAGAATATGTTTTACAAATACTGTCAATAAGACGTTTATTCCTTCAATAAGTACAGCTGTGATTTTAGAGTAAATCAACTAATGCAGAAAATTATTCATAGAGATAAAGTTGTTGTTTTCAGATTTAAAAAGGTGAATATGATTAATATCTCTGTAGTTTGGTCATGTAGTAAAATTAAAACATGCATATAGCAATTAATTTATAGTGTTATAAATACAAATTTTACATCATCAGCTTATAGCCTAAAGAGCAATGAGGCTCGGCGCCTGTGGCTCAATTGGCTAAGGCACCAGCCACATACACCTAGGGTGGTGGGTTCGAATCCCCAGCCCGGGACGCCAAACAGCAATGATGGCTGCAACCAAAAAATGGCCGGGCGTTGTGGCGGGCACCTGTGGTCCCAGCTACTTGGGAGGCAGAGGCAGGAGACTCGCTTGAGCCCAGGAGTTGGAGGTTGCTATGAGCTGTGATGCCATGG
>CAUYQV010033309.1:0-108960 GCA_963574575.1 Galagoides demidoff | reverse complement strand
GTGGTCCCAGCTACTTGGGAGGCAGAGGCAGGAGACTCGCTTGAGCCCAGGAGTTGGAGGTTGCTATGAGCTGTGATGCCATGGCACTCTACCCAGGGGGATAACTTGAGGCTCCGTCTCAAAAAAAAAAAAAAAAAAAAGAAAATGTTATATTTAGTAAAAGAAGCCAGTCTTCTATAAAAGACCATATATTGGGCGGTGCCTGTGGCTATGTGAGTAGGGCACTAGTTCCATACTGAGGGTGGCAGGTTCAAACCCAGCCCCAGCCAAACTGCAACAAACAAAATAGCCAGGCATTGTGGCAGGCGCCTGTAGTCCCAGCTACTTGGGAGGCTGAGGCAAGAGAATCACCTAAGCCCAGGATTTGGAGGTTGCTATGAGCTATGACACCACAGTACTCTACTGAGGGCGATAATGTGAGACTCTGTCTCTAAAAAAAAAAGAGAGAGAGAGACACCATGTATTGTAAGATCATTTGTATGAAATGAAATCAAATTGGGCTGGGTATAATGGCTCACACCTGTAATTCCAGCACTCTGGGAGGCTGAGGTGGATGGATTGGTTGAGCTTACAGATTCAAAACCAGCCTGAGCAAGAGCAAGACCCCATCTCTAAAAATAGCTTGGCGGCTCAGCGCCTGTGGCTCAATCAGCTAAGGCGCCAGCCACGTACACCTAAGGTGGCGGGTTCGAATCCCCAGCCCAGGCCTGCCAAAACAACAATGATGGCTGCAACCAAAAAATGGCTGGGCGTTGTGGTGGGCGCCTGTGGTCCCAGCTACTTGGGAGGCTGAGGCAGGAGACTTGCTTGAGCCCAGGAGTTGGAGGTTGCTATGAGCTGTGATGCCATGGCACTCTACCCAGGGGGATAGGTTGAGGCTCCGTCTCAAAAATAAATAAACAAATAAATAAAAATAAAAAATAAAAAAAAATAAAAATAGCTTGGTGTTGTGGCCAGCGCCTGTAGTCCCAGCTACCCGTGAGGCTAAGGGAAAAGAATCGCTTGAGCCCAAGAGTTAGAGGTTGCTGTGAGCTATGACATCCCGGGGCAACAAAGTAAGACTCTGTCTCAAAATAAATAAATAAATACATAAATAAAACAAAACCAAGTGAGATAGAAATTTTGAAAAATCTAAGAATGAATAGACATACTAGATGAAGAAGAACAAAAAACCTAAGGTAGCAAACTGAATGTTGTTTTGTTTTGTTTTTTGAGACAGAATCTCATTATGTCACCCTCGGTAGAGTACTGTGGCATCACAGCTCACAGCAACCTTCAACTCTTGGGCTTAAGCAATTCTATTGCCTCAGCCTCCCAAGTAGCTGGGACTATAGGCGCCAGCCACAACACCTAGCTATTTTTTTGTTGCAGTTGTCATTGTTGTATAGCAGGCCTGGGCTGGGTTCAACTCCACCTATCTTGGCATATGTGGCATGTGCCCTAACCACTGAGCTATGGGTATGTTTTTGACAATTTAAGTCAAGAAAACATCACAAGGGTCAAAGAGAAACATATTTACACTGAAGACCAGCAGCTCTCCAAGAAGATACAAAGAATGTGTCCATTTCTGTACCCAATATAACATAGCTTTGAAATTTTACAGCAACTGACAAAACTACAGAAGATATGCATAATCAATATGGACAGATAGACTGAAGTCCTAAATGTAAAAGGAAAAATTTTGAAGCTAACAGAAGCAATTATGGAAAATATCTTTGTAACTGTCCACAAATCAGAAATAAATTTTTCTTTGGGATGGGCAGCACCTGTGGCTCAGTGGGTAGGGTGCTGACCTCATATGCCAAGGGTGATGGGTCTCAAATCTGGCCCCAGAATAGCTGGGGGCAGTGCCTGTGGCTCAGTGAGTAAGGCGCAAGCCCCATATATGAAGGGTGGCAGGTCTCAAGCTTGGCCCCGGCTGAACTGCAACAAAATATAGTCCGGCATTATGGTGGGTGCCTGTAGTCCTAGGTACTCAGGAAGCTAAGGTAAGAGAATCACCTAAGCCCAAGAGTTGGAGGTTGCTGTGAGCTGTGACGCTACAGCACTCTACCAAGGGCAATAGAGTGAAACTCTGTCTCTAAAGAAAATAATAATAATAAATAAACACATGCATACAACAAAATGATGCATTTAATTACATTAAAATTAAAGACTTCTGTTCCAAAAAGGAAACAGACAAGGGTGAGGTACATACAACAACAAACAGATTGTTATACAAGAATTCCTCCAAATCCACAGCAGCAAAAATGTAACCCAATTTAAAACATGAACCAAGTATATGAACTGGCTGTTCACAGGGGAAATCTGAACAACTCACAAAACATATAGAGATGGTCGAGAAAAATGTAAGAAAGAATGAGAAATCAAGACTGGGTACAGTGGCTCATGCCTATAATCCTAGCACTCTGGAGGCTGAGGTAGACAGATCAACTGAGCTACGGGTTCAAGATCAACCTAAGTGCAAGAGCGAGACCCATCTCTAAAAGTAGCCAGGCATTGTGGAAGATGCCTACAGTCCCAGCTACTCGGGAGGCTGAGGCAAGAGACTCCCTTAAGCTGAAGAGTTTGAGGTTGCTGTGAGCTGTGATGCCACGGCAATGTACAGGGAGGGTGACATAGTGAGACTATGTCTCAAAAAAAAAGAATGAAAAATCACCTTACAGTCCTTAGATCAGGAAAAATTAAGATAGCTAGGTAACATCGAGTGTGGCCTGGGACATGGGGATGCAGGAGCCCTGAGGCACAAACGACCCACCACACTGCCCCTGCCTCTGTGACTAAGCAACCCCCTCCTCAGCATGCACTCGGGGAAACTCTTACTCGGATCCTGAAGATAGCAGGATGTTAACTAGAGTCCCATCTACACTGTCAAGGAGAGGAAGGCAACCCAGGATCTCTCCCTTGGAATGGATCAGCAGAATGCAGTAAGTCCCATCACTGAGTGCTGCTCAGGTGCCCCACGATGAGCTACATACAGACACAGATATTTAGACAGAGACGTGTGGCATAACACTGATAGGAATTAAAAACATAGCACTGAATTCTTCAGAAGTAGATCTAAAGCAGAATACCACTTTGGCACATTACGACACACACAGACAGAATAACACTGTTTATCTTTCAAGGCTATACACTAACCAGAGTAGAAAGGATGTCTGTGAGGGGAAAGAGAAGGAAAGTGATGAGAATAAGAGAGAAATAAACAAAAATGGGTCTCACACACACCAATGCCAACTCAGGAGCACCATAAACTCAACTCTGCAAGTGAGATTAAAAAAGGTTGCTTTCACCTGAACAAAATATAGTCTTGTTTTACAAACAGACAATATACAGCTGAGCCACAGAACTGCAAGAGCAGCAAGGAGACACATACCGGTGCAGTAAGACACGCCTTTGCAGGTCGCATTAATAGCCTCCTGGCACTTCTTCTGGGCAGTCTCAAACTGACAGTTTTTACAGCAAGGACTGTTCCTATCACTGCAGAGAAAGAGCAGACAGAACAATTCAACTCAAACAACAGCTCCTCATCAAATGCTTCAGCTATAGGACAGTGACGTGAAGACCATGGAGAGACCTCCTGGCTCAGTCACTCACTCCTGTCATCAGACTCCCCTGGTGTTGGAACCACCTGCGGTCCCTTCCTAATGTGGATAGGACAATATCAATGCCACGCTTCAGTAGAATAAGTATAAGAGTGGTCATTTTAAAACATTTCAGTTTTCATTTAACGAAATCCATTAATTAAAAAAAAAAAAAAAGGACAGGGACCCACAGGCAATCAATGGCTAACTAGGCAGCCAAGGTCCTCCCCCTCCTACTTTATTTTTTTGAGACAGAGTATCACTCTGTCACTGTCACCCTAGGTAAAGTGTCATGGTGTCATGGCTCACAGGAACCTCAAACTCTTGGGCTTAAGTGATTCTCTTGCCTCAGCCTCCCAAATAGCTGGGACTAGGTGCCCGCCACAACACCTGGCTATTTTTTGGTTGTAGTTGTCATTGTTCTTTGGCAGGCCTGGGCTGGATTCGAACTCACCAGCTCCAGTGTTATGTGGCCGGCACCCTGGCCACTGAGCTACAAGTGCTGAGCCTCCCCCTCTTACTTCTAAGCCAGGCAATGATCTATCAGTGGATATTAAAATGGGTATAAAAATATAGAGAACCTTCGAATTTGTGACCTACTTCCTCCAAAAACACTTTTTTTCTTTAATCTTTTTTGAGACAGAATCTCACTATGTTATGTTGCCCAGGCCAACCTTGAACTCCTTGGATTCAAGCTATCCTCCCTCTCCCACCTCCATGTAGGGTGGGACTACAGGCTCACACCCGTACCTGACTCACTAAATAACATTCCTCCCCTCCTTTTTCTGGAGACACACTCCTGCTCTGTCACCAGGGCTGGAGTGCGGTGGTGTAAACATAGTTCACTGACTCAAAAACCTGCTCAAGCAATCATCTCACCTTAGCCTCCCAAGTAGCTGGGATTACACCACTATACTTGGCTAATTTTTTTTTTTTTCTTAAGATTCAGGGTCTTATTATGTTGCCCAGGCTGGTCTCGAACTCTCGGTCTTAAGCAAACCTCCTACCTCAGTCCCCTGATGTGCTAGGATTACAAATGTGACCACTGCACCTGGCCCACATTAAATAGTATTCTATAGTACTATTCTTTTGCACAGATACAAGCCATCTCATTTACATCCCACTTTATTTTCAATACTTTGCTCTCATAAAAGAATGTAGTCTGGCAGCGCCTGTGGCTCAATCGGCTAAGACGCCAGCCACATACACCTAAGGTGGCGAGTTCAAATCCCCAGCCCAGGCCCGCCAAACAACAATGATGGCTGCAACCAAAAAATGGCCGGGCGTTGTGACGGGCGCCTGTGGTCCCAGCTACTTGGGAGGCGGAGGCAGGAGACTCGCTTGAGCCCAGGAGTTAGAGGTTGCTATGAGCTGTGATGCCATGGCACTCTACCCAGGGGGATAGCTTGAGGTTCCGTCTCAAAAGAAAAAGAAAAAAATATTTATCAGCACTACTGTGCTATAGCTCTCTAGACTATACCCTCCAGTATTAGCCCTACTCCCAGTCACTCCTCCTTTGACAATGAGCTTCAGGGAAATAGACACCATGACTCTCCAGATCCAGCTGTCCTCTATGGCAAGTCCTCAATGCTGCATTTTACATCAGCAAAATTGTCATACGGTCCTGGCAATTCCTTCCAAAAATCCCCTTCCCACAAAGTTCTACTAAGAATATGAAAGTTGTTAAATTTAACAAGATGTAGCTTTCATTAAGTTGATTTCTTTAAGTTCAATTAAGAAGTTCTCTGGACTTAAATATAATAATATTCTGCAAGCAATATTTGTTGATTGCACATATGAAAACATAAGTGGTGTTTAGAACTACTATAACTAGAAAGAGATTTTGTTCTGGAATAAACCATTACGAAATCTATTGCAATACCTGAAAATTTTCTACCTTCCCTATTAAGTCAAAAGTGATTATATCAAAGAGAACAAACATGGTTCAGAACTACTTTGTTAAAATTACTTTGATAAATTCTGGTCTCAGAAAATTGTTTTATGCCATAAAAATTCTGTCTTTTTAGATATAAAAATGAAAAGTCTCTCGGAACAACTAGATTTTTCTGCCACATATTTTAGAAAGCAACTAATGATCTATCAGTAACATAAATTATTTCCAATTATAAATTACCTATTATCCATATTGGCACGATTTGAAACATCTATCAAATATCATTTTTGATAGCGTTTCAAGGTGTGTAAGAGATGCAAAGAAAGTATATACAGTGAGAGATTTTAAAAATAACATAAAAAGCTTCTAATTTTAAATGTTAGTTGAAAGAATATCTGATTATATTTGTGTGATACTTCAATGCATGTTTTATTTCAAAAAGACAAGAAGAGGGATTATAAGTATTTAGAAAAAAAGTGGGGCAACAAATTGTAAAAGCAAATTAGAAGTGAAGCAAAAGATTTCCTCTAGATCAGTCATTCCAGGCAGAACATCTTTGGGTGGCAAGGCTACCTCCCCAGTATCATTTTCCTCTGAACCCAAGTCTTCCCTGCCCATTCAGCAAACTTTCATTCATCCTTTGGGCTTCTCTGCTTTTCTTCATTCATTCTTTTTCTCTTTCATTTTGTGTTCTTCTCTAATCCCATTGGTTTAAAAATGAGGATTCCTCTGGGCATGGTCAATTCCTTCTGTGATGCAAAAATTTACAGTTTAGCACTTTATAACCTGTAAATTTACCTTCCCATGAAATATTTTAGAGGATGATTTTAGATTCTATAATTAGAATTAGTACACATTAGAATGTTTTTGTCTTAGGGACCATTATTCAATTCTATGTTTCCTCAGGCTCCCCTACTGGTGTATGTACCTGAAGGTCCTTCACAGTGGGTCATTTACAGCACCCATGTTTCAATAAGGACGGCAAATTTTACTTTATCCCTTTCCTTTAATCAGATCACCAACACAGCTCAATTTTTATCTCCAGTCGTCTTCCCTCCCTATTGGTGTTTTATTACTTTTCTAACTCAAAGGAGCTAGACTCCTAGATTAGGCATTTCTTGAATTTACATCCAGTAATCTCATCTGCTCCCTTCCTAAGACAGTCACTGTACGTTTGGTAATTGTATTATTATAGATCATTATCTATGAAACCACTTTGTTGTCCCACAGAAGTGTCTGGAACCCCTGCTGGCCTGAATTACCCTGAAGTATACCTAAACCTAATCAAAAACTTTCAAAGAAATATTTATTTCCATAACTAAAAAAATTAAGTTTTCTATTTTAAATTCTACCTATAAAACATTCTTATTTATATACATGTGCCTATGAATTTTATTTTTATATCCATATGTATATATCAATACAGATAATACCCATCATATTTATATGAATGTAAGCATAAAAAATATTTTTATAAAATAATCAACATACAAATACTCAAACATTTCTTTTGTGAATAACTAAAAACTTTACCTACTTGAAACACAGCTATTTTTCCCATCTCATTCTTTTAGGACGTCTTGCTTTTTGGTCAAAAAGAAAACTGATATTGTACTTGACCAGATAAAAATGAATTTTACAAAGTTTATTTTAAAGATGGTTTCAAGAATCCTCAAGCTACAGATATAAGCAAGGTTGTCTAATAACCTTGAATAAAATCTGTTATTTTCTGATAATGAAATTAAGACTGCAAAATTAGGGAACATTAGTGAGGGATTTAGTTCAGTAAGGGAATTAGGGAATTCAGTGAGGGAATTAAAGGACAGAGCAAAAAGCAGAACCCTGGATTCCCATGCTTTGTCCAATACTCCATGTGATTGAGAGAGCTGCTCCAGCCCTTCCTCTCTGCCCTGAACACAAGTTTGATAACTCTGCGTTCTAAGCCCACAATGCAGTAGAATGATCATATCGTATGTGATGGGGAGATGTCCCATCATATCTGCTGTACTTGTCAGAAAAAGGGGGATAGTAAACAAATAACAAGGTCAGAGCTAAGTCATAAAACCCACATGCTGCAATCTGAGGCCATTCAGCAGAGGGGCTAAAAGCCTCACATATCTCTGGAGGTCTTTGCAATTATCTAGTTAATTTGATCAGTAAGGAAACCCAAACTAACTATTCAGATAAAATTACTTGAGGTCTAAATTTGGAGCTGGTATGTTTAGTAAAGTAGCCCAATAATTACAACCCTTTTATTATAATCAGTGAAACCTTTGTGTTGAAGATACCTTTGCACTGTAGAACAGCAGAGTACTGGTATTAGTGGGGAAAATCATTATGAAACAAATTACATTCACCATATGTGGTCTGGAAAAGTACAGAAATAAATCTGGATTTTGAAAAGACATAGACAAAATAAATAGGATTCAGTCCAGCAGTGGTCTAACTTTATTCAAGCATTGCTAATTTTGTTTCTTACTTTTTCTCCTATCAGTGGATATTAACTAGGCAAGAAAATCAGCATGATTTTATTTCTTGTTTAATTTTTAAAAACATTTTAAAATTATTTCTTTTTAAAAACTTAATTTAATTTTTAACTGACAAATAATAATTGTATATATTTATGGGGTACATAAATATATACCCCATATGGTATATACATATATGTGAATATGTATATACCATGTATATTTGTCTTTTGAAACTTTGTTTTTAAAGAAAAAAAGAAAAATATCTATTAGATTTTTATTTAAAGCATTTTTAAAGAGCTTTTAATAAGCACTGCTAGGGAATTAGGCACAATCAAATATTTTCGCTTCTAGGAATAATTTACGTAGCTGTAAAAATAATTCAGAAGAAATTCTGAGTTATGGGAAATTTTTTATTTATTTTTATAATAGGTACTTTAATTTCTATACCGTATATGAAATTTTGATACTGTGGCTATGCTCGTTTCACTGATTATAATAAAAGGGTCGTAATTATTGGGCAACTTTTACTAAACAAACCAAGCTCCAAATTTAGACCTCAAGTCATTTTATCTGAGTAGTTAGTTTGGGTTTCCTTGCTGATCGAATTAGCTAGATAATTGCCAGGAACAAACTTATTATGAGAAGAAGAGGATTTTGGCATTAAGTAATTCATCTTAATAAGTAGGGAATTGCTCATTTTCCAAAAAGAATATTTACAACCTATTGATCTGTGCTTTAAAACCCAGATGCCATAATGAAAGATCATCTCCTTGCTGTTGCCCCCCCCTCCAGGCAGACACTCATAAAAGTCAAAATAGTGTATTCAAACTCTTAGAAAGTTCTTACATACACACTTCATTGTATTTCAAGCTTATTTTTTCCATTACACGTTTTATTATTTACCAGGGGAAATGTTAACTCCTTGTCTCTGACGTGCTCATTCTTCCTTGCTTGCATTGTAGATACCGGGGCAGCCTGGTCACTGTGTTCTCCAGGAGGCACATGCGGTGGCTCTGGGACATCAGTGGGAGAAGGCCCTTTTGGATCGGCAAGTATCTGTGCTGGGAGAGGAGGGAGGCCAGGACATGAAACGATTGGGTGTCACCACTCACTGCTCCCTTGCATGGACCAAATGGTTGTGATTGATAAGAACGGACAAGGGTTAGATGGTTAGTCGAAAAACCATCTATCTTTTAAATCTCATCTTAAACCTTCTGCCATAATACTTTTAGTTTTAGACATCTATCCCAAAGAGATAATTAGGGATGTGGTTAGATTGAGAGGCAAGAGAATTCATTACAAGAATATTTCCAAAAGTAAAAAAAAATTAGAAATAGCCATAACTAGAGAACAGTTAAATAAATTAGAGTATAGCCATATGGAGGAATATTTAATATTTAATGCTTTTGCAACCCACTGAATAACAAAAACATGACAAAAATACCTTATGCTTATTTATTAATTCATTTGACAAATACATGTTGGATGCACATTATTTTATTTATAAAATATATAAGGTAATCTATTGTGGCAAGGTGCTAAGTAAAAATTCAGGGTCCATAGCCATATGATGTATGAAATAATTTAGAATAGAAAAAGAAATGTATGTGCATGGGGTGTGTGTATATATATATATATATATAAATACATATGTGCCAGAAAATGATTTACCTCCAGTCAAGAATTATAGGTGATCTTAATTTTATTCCTTGGTTTCTGATGTTTGAATAGCTTCTACAGTTTTAACAACAATAACGAATCTTTTCAAATCACTTTAGAAATAGAATTCTCCGAATACATTAAAGTCAGTATTTTCACTACTTCTCCTTAGAAGCATTGCATTTGAATGAGCTATACTAGACTCTGGGCTTCCCAGAATTTCTATAGTACTCACTGGTTCTCTAAATTCTGAAATGATCTAAGAGTATTAAGAGTGAAGGCTGCAGGGTAAGTTTTCTCTACACCCACAATAACTGATGTTACAAAGTTCTGTTTTCACGAAGTACTTAGGCATAGGTCACTTTATCAATAATTCAAAAGAGCAATCTGGAAGCAGATAGGCTATTTCTAACCAAGTGTATTCCGTTTAATTTTACCCAAAAAAAGATTCATGGGGAAGGATCTGGGCAACAGGAATATGCTGTGTAACTTGGACTTTTCCTGGTCAAATTTGATTTGGGAGATGTCAGATCATGCTATTGCAGGGGGTTCTTTTCTCATTTTGTTCTTTTTTATTTCCATTAGGAAAGGGAGTGAGGGGGAGGAATGGTTCTTTAAGAAAATGTTAGAGAAGCTTTATAAGAATAAAGTGTAATATGTGAATATTGCCAGTGGGAGTAGAGAGGCAAGTGGAGGAAAGCTGCTTTTTATTGGATTGTAGCAGATTGATACATCTTAAGCGTCAGACTGAAAATAATACATAGTAAGCTACTTTCAAATATGAAAACCAGGGCATTGAAATAATAAGGAAGAGGGACGATAGATGAGAATATGTTTGCCTGTGATAGGAGTTCTGTGTGTACGATATGAATGATAATATTAATCACTGATATTTATTAAACACATATTACATCCCAAGAGCTTTACATATATTATTTAATCATTAAGACCATCTCGGATGTATTATTTTTATGCCCATTCCTTGGATGAGAAAACTAAAACTCAGAGAGGTAACTTGCCAAAACATGTTCAGTTAGCAAGTGGTGGAGCTAGAATTTGGACTCGGATCTGCCTGAACTCAAAGCCTTACACTCTTATGATCATCTTACTTGCATCTTACTCCCGGTTCCTATTCCTTGTTTTAGAACCCAGGCCTTTGTCTAGATGTGATAACTGAGCTCAGAGCCACAGACTACATGTGATATCCAAGTGTAAATGTAATAAAGTCATTTGGCATATTCTTTTGGTTTGCGTTAGGTTTGAATGACCAAGTCCATGGTGGCCACTGGGAGTGGATCAGTGGGGAACCTGTCACCTTCACCAGTGGGAAGAGAGGGCCCGCTCAGCACTTACAGCCTGGGAAGAATTGTGTTTTGGTTCAAAGACGAGGGAAATGGCAAACAAAGGACTGTGAGAAGGGCAAACCTCACAATTACGTGTGCTCCAGAAAACTCTAAATGTAACTGGCTCTACCGGTGCCCTCCTGGGATTTATCACCTATTTATTCACAGAAAATGAATTGTCACGACTGACTGGGTACATCTTCGTGATTCTACGTAACAAAAATGAAACATAGATTAATAGTTCCAAGAAGATTGATAAATGTGTATTTCTTATGGAATGAGATACAATTGTTGCATCTCTCTACCTTTCGAGATAAATACCTACAGTATTATGAGGTGAGAGATTTGGTTGTTCCAGAAGATCTCCACCCTTGCTCCACTCCAAATCTCAGGCAGCACCAATTTCATGGTCCTTGGATATTTTGGCCCTTTACCTCCAGTGAATTCATTTTGAAATCTGCATTGTAGGAGTTCCTACCATGTCATCGTGAGTGGAGCTAACCCTACCTGCTCATTACACCAGAGTGGAACTGCAAAGGGCCGCTTTGTCCCATGGGAGCCCTTTAAATGTGAAACCTGAGATGAAAAGCTGTACATAAAAAGAGAATCCTCTGTAGTGAAAAAGGTAGGCTTTGGGTGGAAGAATCTTGCAGGTGGAGGCTGATCTGCAAAGCGCTAGTTCCCATGAGAATTCAGGGACTTTCTGTATTTCACAGATCTACCCATCCATACTCGTGAAACATCTCCTTTCCCAATACGAGTGTTGGCTTTGTACCATCCAAAGCTAATGACTGGATTTCCCCCAGCCTTACAGAGTCATCTTTTCATCTGTGTTTATCATACTGACCAGCATTTTTCAAGGACATTTGGACTAGAGTATAAATAAATGATGGTTGACGTATGGAAGAAAAATATTGCTTCCTCAGATGTGTCCCCATGAACTATGCTGATGAACAAAGAAAAATAATACTGAAAAGAGAGCCCTTGAAAGCCTATATTCTCGGAAAGGATTTTGAAGCAATTTTGAGCCCTTAAATCTTTAATATTTGCAAAAATGCCATGTTAACTAGATTCTCTAATGGAAAGGTATCTTATTAATTTATAATCTCAGCTGAGTGGAACATTTTTGTAGCAATGAAGCATGTTGCAGCCTTACCAGAACTTCCTTCTGAAATCAAGATTTAATTACAGGAAATTAGAACTTTATTCTGAAACATTTATTTAAAATTTTTCTCTTTCATAATCACTAAAAAATATTATTGTGCCAAATATAACTTGCTATAGAGCACCAGCATAACTTCGGAATCAAGATGGGGTTATCAAGTAGACTAGAACTTTGGTTTTATTATAAAAGTACCTTGAGTGTTGGAGACTAAAAATGCTTAAATAAAGTCAGTCTAGGGTGCAGGTAAAAACATGAGAGTCGTGTTTTATTTCACCTCATTTATCAAAGTTTTAATTAACAGAAAAATTTACCAAGAGAGATTGAGATAAGACTCAGATGTTTTACCTCTGACTGAAATCTAAACACAATTGTAGAGTTGGGGGCTCCTTACTTAGATGACCTAGGTAGGCTCCAGATGTCTATAATGTACACATTTTCTGTGGAACACCAGCAGAGTCTTGTGTTTAACCAAAAGATGCCATCCTCTGTACCAGCTCCAGCCAAATTTCTTCTGATCCACTGGTTTCTATTGTGTAAAAAGGTGAGATCTGGGATTAGTACAAAAGAGTTATTTGCCTAAAGAGTTAAGTCCTAGGAAGGAAAGTAAATGTTTGAGAAACGAGAGAATACTGTTTCCTGCTGGAATCCCCAAACTACACAAACTATATAAAACTGGAAAATAGAACCATGTCAACTGTGTAGAACCTGGTTAAGATGGTAGATTTATCACACATTTCTGCGATGCAAACGACAATAATTGTAACTATAATTGCGAGTGTTAGCATTAAGGGAGAATGTTTTGATTTTTGTAACAATTAGAAATACTAGAAGAATATTTACAAATATTCCTGATTGTGAAAGCATTAATCAAGTTGGAAAATCCAAGTAATTGAAAGAAGAAAAAAGTAGAAATTCAGGCACATTTGGGTGTTGGGCAATATTCGTCATGACCTTCATTTCTTTTTCATGATTGGGCCCTGGTCAGGAGGGAAAATGTAAATGATTGTCATAGTTCCCTCTGCCTGGATTGGTCATTTTTGCCCTTTAAGTTCTGGTGAGAGTAAAAAGGAAGGAAAGGGAGTACTGGGTAAACCGGGAAGGAGGGATTATAGGAGAAAGAAGGGGAGGGCTGGTAGGAAATGATGAGAGCTGTTGGGAGGTAGGAAGAAAAGTATCAGGACAAACGACCTGGAGGTACCCAGCTCTTCTCCCCAAACTTGAACACCAACTCAGGAAAAGTCCCACTATCTTCAAGGGCGTCAATCCACCTCAACAACATGTAGCTTTTCAGGATCTTCTGGTTGTTTGGTCCTTAACCAATACACAGCATATACTTACTAAAAATAAATTTGAACAGCATACGATAACCATCTCATCTTCTTCCAAGAAAATGAACCAGGTGACATTAATTTGCTTCCCTGCTTTTGTTTATTTTTAATACAGCCGAAAAGAAATGCACATATCTTAAGTAACAGTATGGTTCTGTGTAATTTAAACCATAAACTGGTGCTGATTGCTGTCTGCAATAAAGCAGCATACGAAATGTACTGTATGTAGCGTTGTATCAAAGTTAATAAAAATAAACTTATTTTAAGTTCTGAGACACTGTTTGGTTTTCAACATTTTGTCTCTTTCCTGGGGACACGTGGGTCTTAGACTTTAGTGATTTTGTTAAAAAGAGACAGACAATTCAGCATGTCTCTTTCTTGCATGGACCAGCCTTTAGCTGCATGGCTTCTGTGGATCCGTGCATCCATCCACCTTTCACTCAACAAATGTTGCACATGGAACGCCAACTCTGCACTTGACATTGTTCTAGATACTGAACATATGTAGTGAAGGAGATAGAAAATTAAAAGTATAAAAGCGTAGTACATACATACAGATTTCTAATAGTCTTTTTTAAGTCTCAAGCTTTTTATCAGGGAATAAGCCACAGTGGAAATCAGGGATTATGTTTTTCCTTTTCAAAATGGAAGGAAATACACACAAACAGCTCAGTAGCCTTTTGTTATATTTCCCTCTTGATTAAGAAACCAGTGTTATCTTCCAAATTTTATAATCAGGTCAATGTTATGCTTGATAGCAACTGTCCCAAATTTCCTGTTTCCAGAATCAAGTTGGGAACTAAAATTTTTAAATCTAGTTAATTGATTTTGTAACGACTACTTTTGCTAAAATGACAAGCTGTACATGTGTCTGTATCTTGGAGATTCCTGAAGCAACAGAAATTAGACTTTGGTATTATCTATTCTTTTTATTTTATAACAGAGGAGGTTAGAGTGTGAAGTAGTCAGTACTAGAACTGAGGTCTTCCAGACTGCGTGCTGAACATCCTCTGGTTATTCTCCAGTCTGTTACCACGCTGAGCTGATGGTTTTACTATATTCAGGTAAACTATCTTTAAATAATGAGTCTAATAAAACCATCATATACTTGAAAACATTACTGTAAGCAAAAGACGACAGACACAGAGGCCATATATTTTATGATTCTATTTACATGAAATGTCCAGAGTAGGCCAACCTATAAAGACAGAAAGTAGGTTAGTGATTGCCAAGGTGTGGGTGAAGGGGAGCATTGAAATTAACTGCTAATAGGCACAGTGTTTCTTTCTGAAGAAATGAAAATATTCTGGAGTTAGCAGGAGTAATGGCTGCGCAAATAGTGAATGTACTAAAAATGACTGAAGTGTACAGCTTAAAATGGCAGCTTTTATGGTATGTGAAGTGTACCTCAATAAAAATGCTATTAAAAAGAATCTTACGAAATTTATTTTAGAAAGCTATAAATTAGTTGATCTATGTGCTGTATGTATATTAGACTCATCCAAGACACATTTCCCGGTATTTGCCCCATGTCTTATTCAGACTTCTGTTTATTTGTTTACATAGTTGGTTAAGGGGCAGGAGATGCTGATTTGACCTATTTTTAAATTTATGGTTCTACTTTATTGATCTTCCTCTCCTTTCTCCCCATCAGTCACAGGAGAATTGTCACTAATGGCAGTGTGTATAGGGATGTCTGCAATGTCCAGAAAGCCATGATTTTCTCAAAATTAATTTTACAAGCCTTCAGAACAGGATTATACAGGAAATGAATATACTATCCTCATAACTTACACATATAACTTTATTTCGAGCCATTTTTATAGGTCTTATATTCTGCTAGGCAATAAAGTTTAGTTTATCTTAAGACAGAAAGGAACAAAAATCAACCAACACTTCCATTAAAGGCCTCATGGTAACCCGCAACACTTTTTCCAAGCAATGACGTACGAGTTCACCTTTTGCTTCTATCCCCATCTGTATTTTTGCTTTCCAAAAGCAATCAATCCCAACTTATCCCACAGAAAAAAACTGCAGACCCAACTATGTGCTACCTACAAGAAATATGGTTTAAATATAAATACACAAATGCATTAAAAATAAAAGGATGGAAAAAAGATGCCATCCTAAACCAGCCAAAAGAAAGCTTGAGTGGCTATATTAATATGAGATGCAGCAGATTTTAAAGCAAAGAATAAACAAAGGATACAGAAGACTATTTCCTAATGTTAATGGGTCAATATGTCAAGAGAATGTAATAGTCCTAAACATTTATCCATCTAAGAACAAAGTTTAAAAACACATAAAACAAAAGATGGTAGAACCAAAGGAGAAATAGACAAATCTATATGTATAGTCAGAAATGTTAATATTCCTTTCTCAATAATTGATAGAACAAATAGGAAAAAAAATCAGTAATGACATAGATATGTAGACACTATCAACCAAGTTAACCCAATTGAAATATATGAACTCTCTCTTCCCCAAGCAGCAAAATATACATTCTTTTCCAGGGTACATGACACATTTACCAGGGAAGACCACTATCTGGTACATAAAATAAGTCTTGATAAATTTGAATATGTTTCAAATTCAAATTCAACAATTAAATATATTGTCTGAATGCATTGAAATTAAGTTTGATATCGATAACAGAAATATTCCTGGAAGATTCTCAAATATTTGAAAACTAAATTGTATCCTTCTTTAATACCTAGGTTAAAGAATCGAAGAGGAAATTTAAAAGATGCTTGAATTGAATAAAATAAAAACACAATATATCAAAGTTTTGAAGATGCCATTGAAGGAGGACTTGAAGGGAATTTTATAGTTTTAAATGCTCATATTAGAAAGGAAGAAAGGTCTCTGCCACCTTAAGAAATAGAAAAAGAACAAAGAAGAAATAAAGAAATAATAAAGATCAAAACATACCAGTGAAATAGAAAAGAGAAAATCTATGAAGGATATCAATAAAACAAAAAGCTGGTTCTTTGAGAATATCAATAAAATTGATAAACCTCTGTTCAGACTGATCAGAAAAAAAAGACACAGATTATTAATATCAGGAATGAGAGAGATAACATCCCTACGATTCCATAACTATTAAAAGGATAAAAGAATGTCATAGAAAAAACTTCATGCCAATAAATTGGACAACTTAAATGAAATGGACATATTTTTTGAACAATACAAATTATGAAAACTTTAAAAAGTTGAAAAAGTCCTATAACAACTAAAGAAATTCAATTTGCGGTTAAAACTTATTCATGGGCTCGGCGCCTGTGGCTCAATTGTCTAAGGCGCCAGCCACGTACACCTAAGGTGGCGGGTTTGAATCCCCAGCCTGGGCCCGCCAAACAACAATGATGGCTGCAACCAAAAAATGGCCAGGCGTTGTGGCAGGCGCCTGTGGTCCCAGCTACTTGGGAGGCTGAGGTGGGAGACTCGCTTGAGCCCAGGAGTTGGAGGTTGCTATGAGCTGTGATGCCATGGCACTCTACCCAGGGGGATAGCTTGAGGCTCCATCTCAAAAAAAAAAATACTTATTCATGAATAAAGTTTCTCTAGGCTTGGAAACTTCGCTATTGGATTCTACAAATATTTAAGGGAGAAATATTATCAACTCTGTAAAAACTCAGACAACTGAAGAAGAAGGAATACTTTCTAACTCATTCTAGCAGGCCAATATTACTCTGATAGCAAAACATACAAAGAAAAAGGAAACTACAGACCAATATTCCTCATAAATATATGGAAATATTTTTATGGAAAAAGTCTAAACAAAATTTTACCAATACAAATCCAATAATATAGACAAATGGATAATACAGGTTGACCAAGACATTCTCAAGAGAATGAAAAACAAGCCGTAAATTGTGAGAAAACATTTCCTATGCATATATATCTGATAAAGGAATTGCATCAGACTATAAAAAACTTCAAAATTCGATAATAAAAACTTTTAAAAGTGAGATTGATATAGATATTTTACCAAAAAAGTATATGGATGGCAAATAAGCACATGGAAATATGTCCAACATCATTAGTAATTGAGAAAATACATTAAACACATAATGAAATAGCATTGTGCATCTATTAGAATACTAAATTTTTTTTTAAAAATACCATACCAAGTGTTGGTAAGGATATGGAGGAATTGCAACACTCATAGGCTGCCAGTGAACCAATAATGGGAAAACATTTTAATGATTTCTTAAGAAGTTAAACATATTCTTGCCACATGATCCAGCCATTGTATCCTTAGGTATTTACCCAAGAGAAAGAAAATATAATTTTTATTAAACAACTTATTTGTGCATGAGTAAGGCAGCTTTACTTGTCACACTCGATACTGTAAAGAATTCAAATGTTCGTTATCATGGGAATGAATAAACAAATTATGAGATATCCTTTCAATAGAATAACACAAATGAGCTATTGATGGAATATAGGCAATTCCCAGAATAATTACAATTAGTGAAAGGAGTCTGACAAAGGAGAGGAGGTAGTGCATGGAAAATTGTAGAAAGTGTAAGTTCATTCATAGTGATAGAAACCAAGTCAGATATTACCTAGAAATGAAGGAAGGAAGCTGGGAAGAACAGAGGGAAGGATGGCAAAGGGACGCAAGTCAACTTTTGGGAGTGATGACTATATTCACGATCTTGACTTGTAATAGTTTCATAGATAGGCGTATATCTATGTCAAAATCTAACAGACTGTACACTTTAAATGTGTAGTTTATTGTTTGTCAATTATACGTCAATAAAGCTGTTTAAGGAAAGAATAAACAATAAAAAGAATTTCCACAGCACAGTGGAAAATTTGCAAAAGGAAGTGAAAACTATAGCATGAAGATATGGAGCAAAATAATGGTGCTAGAAGAACATTAATGGAATATTATATGACCTCATTAAAACGACACTCTATCGCATAACACTAATTTAACACAGAATGTAAAATAACGTGTGCACCGTTGTAATAGACACGTCGCAATGGGCGACCTGATGGGGAGAAAAACTTGAGATGGGTTTGTTGTCGTTATTGCTACTTACTAGCCATGGCTCCTAATTCCCTGCGTGTCTCATCTATTAAGTGAGGAGGTCTATAACTTCATGAAAGAATTGTGAAAATGAAATGTGAGACTGTAAAGACTGTGCCTGGGACCTGGGACACACTAGGGGCACTTTTTCAGGACTGTAAAACGCGTGTGTGTGCACATGCGTGTGGTACAGACTGCAAAGCCGGCTCTGCACTTGGGAGCGGGTGACAATTTCAAGCAGTGCTTGTTCTCACCAGTAACTAACCCCAGCAGGAAGGAGGAGCTGGGGGTGGGAGAATTGGGGCTTTCAGGTTCCATGTTACAAGTGAGAACTTTCCCACATGTTAGGACATTTGTGTTGAACATGGAAATGTTTTCAGTTTTTGGAGAAATCCAGATGACTGAGGGAGCCCTTTTTAAAACCCCCATATGCCTTGCTTTCAGACGTGATCGATGATACACAAATCTCATTCTAAAGAGAGACAAATTAGGGGATAGTTTTTCACTTGACAGAAGGGATTACCGTATTTGCTTTGCTAATGGATTGGGCTTGGGTGATAGCTATTTTCTAAGCATAGCATTTCCATGGAGCCACATTTTCCACATTTCCTTTTGCATTCAGCATTTCAGGAACACATTTGTTGCATATATTGAAGAGGGCTGTGTTTACACATCATGCCCCACGTCAACACTTGGAGATCTAAATGGTGCTAACTTGAGAGAAAGGTGGTTCAGTGTATTCAGGGTACATGGGAGTGAGTTGAGATTCTGAGCAGAACATAATTAACAGAAAGGGCCAGGGGGACTGGCTCCCAGCAAAACCATTTCCTTGCCTACCGACTTCCTAACCAGCGTAATCATGGGTCTTTTCAGTGACTAGACATAGATAACAGGCTTCTTAGAGTTTCACATTTGAACCAAGAGTCGAACTTTTGCACATGTGACTGAGGCCTGCCAGCGTTAGGGCAGAGTTGGGCCCAGCATCAGGTACACAGCAGAAAGCAAACCCTGGCTGGAAAGTTGTGCTTTGCTTCTGCATTTTATTGTCACCATTTTTCACAGTTTGCCTCATGCCACCTTGTTACTTAATTCCCACACCTTGGAGGGAAAATGTGTAATATTTTAATATTTATGTTACAGATACTTAAGATTATGTTTCTGGATAGGTGTTGCCAAGAGAGTGAAGCCAACTTTTGTTTATAGAGGGTAGAAAATATAAATCTGTCTAAAATCTTTCATGAAATGAAGGTCTTAATATTTCCAAAGAGTTGATTTGGGTACCACTCTTGGAGAGCCTTAGAGAAGCGCTGTCACCACAAGGCATCATTGTTTAAGGTTTCCTATCCATGACTCGCTTTTTTCCCCAACTTCCCTCTCTTTTGGCAACTTCTCCTCACATTCTGTCCTACACTTGGCCCTGAGTCAGTTGAAAGCTTTGCAAGTTGATTTTCCATTCCCATCTGAATTTTAGCTTAGCTGCGGAACTGTTTTCCATGTGTTTTTAATCATTTGTCCATGTGTTATGAGCTTATAGGGACAATATGGTTCCCCCAAGCTGCCTGCATTGTATAAGCAGAAACTGGCAAGGTGGCCAGTGGGGGAACAGTTTTCAGACAGATGCCCCTACACTCATTTCTGTTGGTGATACACCACCCCCATCTTCCAACTGGAGTAAAACAATTTACAAGCTGCATAAAGTTACCCAACAGACATAGAGTCCTCTGGCATGACTTACCTTTTTTTAGGAGTGTGATTATCCTTCAAGGGAGACGTGCCTGGGAACTGGGGCTGGTGTGACAAAGTTCAAAGACCTACACTGAGACTGTGGCCAAGCTGGGAAATAAAGAATGGTTTATTCCCAGATACAGTGGAAATTTTATTTTAAAATAGAATTCAAACACAGAGAATTAAGGATAAGTTCTGCAGGACAAAGAGATACCTCTTACAAAGCACAGCACAACAAGGATTTGTGTCAGGCATTTCCATTCACATTTTATTGGATTCAGTATATTAAAACAAACATTCATTAACCTCCTAACTGTAGAATGAGGGGCCAGGAAAGGAAGAGAAATGGAAAAAAACATTAAATAAAATCCCTGTTCTCAAAGTTGCTGACAATGCAGTCTCCAGCAAACACAGCCTCTGCCTGTGAGGAGTCTGCTCTTTCTGATTGGAAGACACTAATGGCCCCAAATTAAACAAAGCCCAAGGAATTACTAAATGACTGAGTAAAGAAGTAACCTGACTTCCAGGGTCCCAGATAAATCTCAGTGTTATGGGTGGGGTGGCTCTGTTACAAATCCTTGCCCTCCTAGGGAGCTAGCTGGATAGAAGGTCTGCTCTTGTAACTGAAAATTTCAATGTTCTCATAATTATTTTGCCCACTTTGACCTCACTTTCTTCCTCCAAGGTTTTTGGCGATTAACTTCAAGAGAAATGAGGCAAGTGTTGCAGTGTTTTCAAATAGGTGGCCCTGGGAAGTGTGTCTTAAAGGAGTGCTGGAGCAAGAGCCAGGCTTCTGTGGGTTCAATGGATGGGAGAAATAGAGGCTGGGTTTGGACAAAGCTGTCCAACATTGGGTGAATGCAGAAGACAGTGCTGAGATGCAGAACCTGAATACTTGTATGGGATCAAGAAAATTTGAAGGCCAAGTGCAATTACTCACAGTTGTAATCCTAGCACTCTGGGAGACCAAGGCAGGCAGATTGCTTGAGCTCAGGAGTTTGAGACCACCCTGAGCAAGAGCGATACCCCTTTTCTACTAAAAATTAAGAGGAAAAAACTAGCCAGGTGTCATAGTGGACACCTGTAGTCCCAGCTACTCAGGAGGCTGGGGCAAAGGGATCACTTGAGCCCAAAAGTTTGAGGTCGCTGTGAAATATGATGATGACACAGCACTCTACCCAGGGTGACAGAGTGAGGATCATGTCTCAAAAAAAAAAAAAGTTGAAACAACCAGACAGGTTGAGTAAAAGCAGCCAGGAGAGTGAAGGAGTTTGACAATATGGGGGGTACCGTGCGGTAGAGGGGATTGGGAAGGATGTGACTATGGAAGCAGAGGCGAAAGGAGAAATGCACTGGTCTGCTTTGATGGTCAAACAGGAGGAAACTCTCCAATCAGACGGCTTCTATCTTTCTCTGCAGGAGAAGAGATGAGGTCATTGGCTAAAAATGATGAAACAAGGAGAGCATTGGAAGGTTGAGGCTAATTACAGAAGATTTTAAATAATCATTGCAGAAAATGAAGAGCAAGTCGACGCTAGTAAAAGAAAGATTGCTGGGCAGAGCTGAGGGCTCGTTGAGACAGATGACAATTTATGCAGAATAAATTTTTGCCATTTTGTCTTTGTCTCTGAAAGCATTTCATAGCCTAGGTGAAGGCCCAGGGCCGGTGGACAGCTGGGTGATTCTAGAGTTGGACTTTTACTAGATGGGTGTAACAAAGGAAAGGGATCTGGGAGCTGGGAATATTGCAGGAGTTTAGGCCATGGAATCCAAGCTGGGTAGGGAAAGAAATGAAGAACAAAGAATAACAGACAATATGACTTAATTAAATCATTCATTCTTCAACCAGGGTTTTGGGGCGTTTACTATGTGACGGGAACTCCACTGCAACCTGAGATGGTGACTAAGAAAGACACGGCCCCTACTTTCATGGTCTTGAAAACCTAAAGTGGAGACAGATGTTAAACAAATGTTCACACAGAAAGGTACTGAGGCACAGTTGTGGTCACTAGGACAGGGATGGAGCAGAGAACAGGTGCTGTAGGAGCAACTGAGCTTTTTGCGGAAAGAAGATCAGTTAAGGTAAATGTTAAAGATGAAGAAGAAGGAGCATGAGGCAAGGGGGCACCAGTGAAAGCATCCCGCCCTGGCTGCATCAGAGGCCTGGGCAGTCAGGGCTGGCTGGGCAGGTGGGAACGTGAGGCACCTGGGGAAGCCCAGCTCACGCTGCCTCCACCCGCTTCTCAGATTTCTGGGAGTCTTCTCTGCACACCGGGTGAGTAGCAGACTGGACACATTTAGGTGTTGTTCATGACTTGTGCATGGTGACAGATACATCCCCAGTTGCAAAAATAAAAAAATATTTCTCAATGGTGTGGGAGCTGTTTGAGATCAAAGATCACTGAAATGACAAACAGAAAAATCAAATCTTTACAAGACAATTTAGTCATCAGTGCTTAGAAGTAGAAATGGGGACTTTTTGTAGCCTGCGTTCTCTATTCGTTACACATTTCAGTCTGTTTTGGTGACAGTTAAAAAAGACTGAATAAAGACACTAGTAACAGTTGTCTCCTTGGCAAGATGGGGTCAGAAGACCTTCCCTTCACTGTGCAATTTTCTGTGTTATTGGATTTTGGTGGTAGTGTATTTATTACCTACTCAAAAATAAGAGAAAATTTTTGCACATTGTCTATTGCACGTCCTTTCAGTCAACAAATGTTTTCTGAATAAAATTAGCACAAATCCAGCACACAGTCCACTTTGTCTTTGGGATTTGTATCTTTCTGAGAACCCCTGACTAGTACAAGACTGGTACCTACCTATATTTGCTTTGTAAATTTTGTTCTAAATTAACTAAACTCTAAATCTACTAGACCTGGACAAAGACACCATCGCGATATCTGGGCCCTAGCACAGATGTGGCATTTGCATGCTTGCCGTGTAAGAAAATGAATGAGTCTAGGACCTGGACAGGGGGCAATGAGCTCTTTCTCACATACCCTTAACATGGAATCAGAGGGCTGGGCTGGGGGCAGCACTGTGGGTAGAGTTCTATGTTTTGAATCAGTTACTAAACTAAGTTATGGATAAAAATTTCTAAAGGATACCACTTATCCTAGTTTATCCTTTTCCTTGTCCTTTGGAAAACAAGAAAAATAAAAGATTCTGCCTTTTTTTGAATTTTTATTTATTTATTTATTTATTTTTATTTTTGAGACAGAGTCTCACTCTGTCACACTGAGTAGAGTGCTGTGGTGTCATAGCTCACACCAATTTGAAACTCTCGGGCTCAAGCGATCCTCTTACCTCAGCCTCCTGAGTAGCTGGGACTACTGGCACTCACAACTAGCAAGCAGGTCCAGTTTTTTTTTTTTTTCTTCTAATTTTAGTAGTGATGGAGTCACACTCCTGCTGATCTGGATCTTCTGAGCTCAGGTGATCCACCTGCCTTGGCCTCCCAGAGTCTTTTGAATTTTTAAAATAATCTGAATTCCTTTGACACTGTTGGCACTCTCTATTTTAAAAACAGAGGTAGCATGAGGTAGTGGCCTACTCCCACAGACCCATCAGCCCAAATTCCCTTTTGCAGCTGTCAGTTGCCCTGTTTAACTCTAATGCCCAGCCCTTACCTCAACACTGCCTCTCCCCCTTTATTAAGACTGGGGTTTTCAGGAAAGAACTTGGCCCCTCTGTTTCCCTCAGAGAGCACTAGCCCTCTTTTTACCTCTCCTCTAAGAGTCTAGAAGAGCAATAGAAAATGTCGCTGTTTCTGGCCTCTCACAGGCACACTGGGAAGCTCAGAAAAGGCATCCAGACTCACGACCTCAACGTCTCCTGAGTTGCTGGGCCCTGTTTTCTTGCCTATTTTGTGCAAGTGTCTCTAGCATATGGAAACATATTTTATTTAGGTATCTTCAAAAAGTCCTTTAGGGTTTCTAAAGACATCTTAGTGCCTAAGAAAAACAGGTCAAGTTGAAAACTGAGTCAGCTCATGCTTAGCATGCGCTGTAAATTGAAATGAATGAACTCTGAGATTGGCTCCCGCTGGCTTCCTGAGGTTGGCCCAGGAAGCGGACTTGGCAGGCTCAGCCTCACTCAGGTAAATAAGCTCAGGCCTGGCTCTCACTGTCCTGTTTGGTACTGAGCACACCACCAACTGGGGAGGCTCTCTGCCCACAATAGCTTCCTGTCTGTGTCTCCTCTAGACCTGCCTCCATTTGCTTCATCCAGATTAGGAGGTAACCACATCTGTATCAACTGAAGACCACCAGAGATAGTATATTTTTGCTAAATATGGTAGCTTAATATGGTAAATAGATAGGCCAATTATTGGCACATACATGGCTTGAGAATTGAAAGGCACAGTAGTAAAAGGTGAAAAGTGAAATTCGTCTGCCCTTAGCTATGAAAGGCAAGGTTTAGAGATGGGCTCACGTCCCATAGTTCCCACCATAGATAACTGACTTCTGGGGGTAGATTTACTACTAGATTTACTTCTCAGGGTATTTGCATATTTTTTCTTAACAGAAACAACAAACAATAAAAGGAAATTTTTCATGAGTGATTTTTAAGTGGCATTTATAAGCACCAAAATTAGGATCAGAGGAAAGGAAGTTTAGGACTAAAGCAAAGTTAAAAACGGATGACCATCACCTCCTACAGATGATACAATAAAACTAAAAAGTGTATAATACCACTAGACTGTCGGACCTGCCTGAAGGCAGAGTCTAAGTTTTAATCATCTTCAATCATCTCCCATTGTCTTACGTGATTCTTGGCCCTTGTGAACCTTCTAAAATTCCTGATACAACAGAAATTATTTCAACTGTATTCTATGTTAAGTAATTTCAGAGCCAAGCACCTGAGACCCCAGATGGAATCTCTGGGGTAGTCTTCAGTTTGGGGAAATGCTGGATGCTATGATTGATAAGGCTGGAATTTCAATTACTGAAAAGTAAAGCTTAAAAGGAATCAGGAAATGCATAGCTGGCCACACCATTTGTGTGTGTGTGACAGAGTCTCACTCTGTCCCCCTGGGTAAAGTTCTGTGACGTCATAACTCACAGCAACCTCAAACTCCTGGGGTCAAGGGATCCCCTTGCCTCAGGCTCCCAAGTAGCTGGGACTACAGGCACCCATCACAATGCCCAGCTAATTTTTCTATTGTAGTAGAGATGGGGGTCTCACTCTTGCTCAGGCTGGTCTTGAACTCCTGAACTCCAGCAATACCTCCACCTCAACCTGCCAGAGTGCTAGGATTAGGCATGAGCCACTGCACCCGGCCACTGGCCACACCATTTCTGTTATGGGAGGCCTAGTGACTGGCTCTGGAAAGCATGTTACAGTGGGTGGCATTAAAAAACTTAAATAACGACTAACTGAAAAAACACAGTTGTTTTAAAAATAATAGCAAATACAAATGCTCGTTTAGTATGTATCATCAGTAATTTAAATTAATACCAGCACAGGTTTCATGGCTATTTGGTATGAGTAAAATAGATCTCTTCTTACAGAATTCTGACAAAATGGTCTATTTTAAAATAATTCATTATCATAGGTAAAGGTACTTACTTGAGGCTTTATTTCACAAAAATCAGGCCTAGCTATCCACAAGAGCATAAAATGACTGGAAAATGGTTCCAGTGGGTCACTTCTTAGAAAGAAAGCTTAACCAGTACTAAAAAATGGGGGACACACACTGGGATTATCTGTGTTACTAAAAGCAAGGAATGTGGTGATTAAATTATAAGGGAGGAAAGGTAAGTAAGTACTGCACTGATTCCCAGGGCACATACTGTTTCCATTGTGCGGCAGAGTGATTAGACATGACTCTGGGCCATAATTTTGTGAACATATTTCTTTCTCATCCTCTTGACTGGTTTACGATAGTTTGGAATGATAGTCATTTTAAAGAATGTCCTTTGGTCCCTGAAGACTCATGTTTGTCTCAATCTTCACTTAACCTGGGCATCAATTACTGTAGAATAGGGGAAGATGATGTGGATTCAGTAAAGTAAGAAACTCAGTGGTCAGCTTCATGACCCAAACTGTCAAACCTGATTCTTAGAATCCACAGTTCTCAAGTCTGGCTTTCTGTTTAAAGAAAGAAAAAAAATCAACAGGGTGGCTCCAGGGAGAGATTTCCCCGACCTCACTAAGGATTGATGGGCTGTCAGGCTACTTAAGTTCCTGTTGAGAAATATGTGAGCAATTGGAAGAGCTTATCTGATGACTGACCAGTTGTGAAATTTAGCACTCGGTAATTGATTCTTAATATGAGAGGATTAACTTGGGAATTGTGAGTTCCCAGGTGTGGAAAAGAGAATGTATTTTTACTCAATTACCATACAAAAATCAACAACCCCAATTTGTGTGTAAATAAGAGATAGTAAGTTCTCTACTCCACAAAGTCAACATCCTTCTCTATCTTCCTTTCCTTTCCTTATAATATTGATATAGTTCTTTCAGGGGAGGAGGGGAGAGGGGGAGAGAGAGAGAGAAGAGCCTTTCTAAAGGCCTGGGCTTTTGCTAAGTGCCTTTTTATCTGAGATACTTCTCTCATAAAAATAAATCTTGCTTTCTATTCCATCCCAGAGCCACGCAGATGAACAACAAAAGTTAGCTAACTCTAATCCTCCCAACAACACTGATGGGAAATCTAGGCAAAGAATGTGTTGTTTTTCCTAATGCTGCTCTTTAAATCTCAGACAATAGTTAAAGTGTCAGCTAATTACCCCCTGGGCCCCAGGCTTTCACTGGGGACTTTTAAATACACAAATCAAAGGGAAGGCTGGACCCCATTAGCACTACATAATTCAAGCAAACAGTAAATGTGTTTGCTCTGCCTGGCTACTGACCACCGCCTTCCCATCCCACCAGGCAGGTGTCTATATATAGGATTCCTTGTTCACAGTCCCACCGAAAGCCAGCCTCTCCTTGAGGCCTTGCCATCTGCAGATCTGAAAGCAGCTCCCAACAGCATGTACAGCCTCTTGCTTCATCTCTTGCTGCTCCTGCCTCTGGGAAAAGCCGGGTGGCATGGGGTTGGTGGCAAGGGTCAGCGCTCTCCTTCCCTTGTGCTCCTAGACAGGAATCGGAGAGAACTCCCTTTGGGCAACCACGAGGAAGGTGAGGAGAAGCCAGATCTCTTTGTGGCAGTGCCACATCTAATAGGCGCTGGCCTGGCAGAGGACAGCCAGAGGCAGAGAGAGAAGATGCTATCCAGGTTTGGAAGGTTCTGGAAGAAGACTGAGCAAGAGCTACACCCATCCAAGGACTCCGATAGTGAGCACGTCCCACCTGAGACCCAGGCTCTCACCCAGGCAGCGGATGGTATGAAAATGGAGAAATCTCCTATTCGGGAAGAAGCCAAGAAATTCTGGCACCACTTCATGTTCAGAAAAAGTCCAGCTTCTCAGGGGGTCATCTTGCCCATTAAAAGCCATGAAATACATTGGGAGACCTGTCGGACTGTGCCCTTCAGCCAGGTATGTGCTCTGTAGGGTGTGAGCAGATAAGGGTTCTCACAAGGAGGGTGGACAGCTGGGGTGGATGGAGGGAAGGGGGAAGGGCTGTCAGGAGCCTGAGCTTGCCTAACTCCAGATTTGGTCCTTGCGCAAAGGTTGTATTGCGTTCTAACCTTTCCATTGTTTCTTAGCATTCTGGAGTGTGGCATGGCACTGTTCATATCAGCAATCATTCATCTTCATGACACAACACTTTGTTTTATTTGTGTATATTTGTATTGGGGATGATCTATCAAAAGAGATAAGCAAGACGATCCCCTCAGTTGGGAAACCCGGAATTTAGAGCAATCACCAGAACTTCTTGGTAGCACACTCTATTAGGACGTGGGTGAGCAGTTCAAATTCATCTGTAGATAAGGTGAACTCCTCTCCAGACACCCTCACATCCATTTATTATGGTCTTAATGTCTGTATTTCACAGCTAACTACTTCATAGTTTTATTAAGGGCTTCTTTAATAGCTTATCAAAGCTATTCAACTTTAAAAAGCTATCCCACAACCTCCAAGTATGTTGAGGCTCACAGGCAAAAGCTATCATATCATATCTGGTATTACCATAGCCAAAAATAATTTGGTTTAGCTTATTTTTACATAAGCTTTCAAATAATAATCTTGACAGGAAAGCACCTCTCCTCCCCTTAGGAATGATTCCTGTCGTGTTGGCTGACTTGTAGTTACAGTAATCAATTCTACACTATTAAGACAATGGGGCATACGATTATCTACTTCCTTCAGTCTGGCAACCCTCTCATTTCAAATGTTAAATTAAAATTGAGAACTTGCATCAGGTCCTTAAACATGAAGATAATGAACCAAAAACAACACAGGGTAGGATAAAATTTTACAGTCCAGTAATGCTACCCAATTAAGCAAGCAGTATTATAAGGCAATCGACTGTGTGAGGCAGTTAAGTATTCTGCTTGAAAAGGCAAGGATGTGGAGTGATGACAAGTCAATTATCAAATAATAATGACTGCTTTGTTGCCCATGTGCAATTAGAATAGCACTGCTAAGAATTGGGCAATCAAATTTCCTTTGAAATTTTTTATTTTCAATTTTATTGCTGATTAAATTAAAACCAAGGTGTCTGAGGTATATAGGGTTATGAGAGAGGCAAAGGTGATGTAATATCTGATGATTTGCAGGCATAAGCATTGCAAGTCTGCTGCATGCAACTTCAAAGCTTTGAAGGCACTAGAAGGCCTTGCAAAATAGGATAGCATTAAACTCGTGGTATTCTGATCTATGCATCAGCTGAACTAAGACGTATTGAGAACCTACTATGCACAAAGCACTGTGAAAAATAAACAGGTAAGGAACATTACTTATATAAGGAAATTGCCAGTATAATTTTTCTAATTGCTCACATCCAATTAGACAAAATTTCTTAACGTTTGGCATGAATAGGGTAGCATGAAACATTTTCATGTTAACTTAGGGATTTCTTAAGGCTCACTTAATAATTCACTCAATAAAGAAAATTTAGTTGAGGTAGTTCTGTGTCCTTATACATACCAACACTTAGATATTGCAAAATGTCTTCCCAGTTGGAAAGCTTTGGAATTTTTAGTCTAATTATGTTATGTTAAAGAAACGATTCAAGATAACATAATGGAAATATGTTTGCCTTTTAGACTATTACCCATGAAGACTGTGAAAAAGTGGTTGTCCAGAATCATCTTTGCTTTGGGAAATGTGGGTCTGTTCATTTTCCTGGAGCTGCGCAGCACTCTCATGTCTTCTGCTCCCATTGCTCACCCACCAAGTTCACTACGATGCACTTGCCTCTGAACTGCACTAGCCTCACCCCTGTGGTCAAGGTGGTGATGCTGGTGGAGGAATGCCAGTGCAAGGTGAAGACAGAGCATGGAGATGAACACCTCCTCCAGGCTGGCTTCCAGGATTCCTTTATCCCAGGCGTTTCAACATAACAAACTATCCCACTATTACCTTTGAAAAGCAAAACCACAACAGCACAGGTGCTAATTATTCAATCTGAAAATGTTAAGTGGGTGCATCATATTTTAAGAGAAGGTGGCTTAGAAAGTAGTTTTAAGGTAACAGGATTCAGAGGAAACACTATTTGTCTAGTTACAGGTACACGTTTGGGATCTAGTTTTGGCTCTGCCACTAATAGTAAGTAGTAAAAGCTTCCTCCATCTAAAGGTTTTCATTTATGAATGAGAGTCTTGACCTTGATGATTGCTAAAGTCTTCTCTTCTAGTACTACTATCCCAGGTCCTACTTTCTCCGAGCCTTATACCTATAGAAAGAAAGGAGATAAACTGGACCATGAAAATGTACTTTATTAGCTTGTCAAATAGTGGGTGAAAAAGAAAAAAAAAAAAGAAAAGAGAAGTTGGAGTTCTTTTAAAACAAGATTCTTTATACTGGTAGCTGCCTTCACATCGCCGTGTTTTGTTTGACTTTGATGGATAATTAAGTCTTTCCATAAAATGAAGAAATAACTTGCTGGGTCGCCTCCCATTTCTTGATAATCCATATAAGGTTCTTAGTCCAGTCTCTGGCTTTGAAGAAGGAACATTGATGTTACTTTTAGTTTACATAGGGAAGAAGATCAACCACTAGTAGCCAAACAAATATGATATTTTGAAGAAGGAAAAATACATGACCAGTACCAGGTTTAAAGATAAATCCAGAGATGCTAAAGAACTTAACTTAGCCAGGCGTTGTGGTGAGTGCCTGTAGTCCCAGCTACTCAGGAGGCTGAGGCAGGAGAATCACTTAAGCCCAAGAGTTGGAAGTTGCTGTGAGCTGTGAGGCTACAGCACTTTTTACCGAGGGCAACAAATTAACAAAGTGAGACTCTGGCTCTAAAAAAAAAAAAAGAAGAACGTAACCAAAACATTTCAGTAGATGTCAAATTAAATAAAAAATAAATTATAAAATGGAAACAATTTACAGGTGAACATCCTTATTCACACACATTTTGAATTATTAAGGTTTCTGAGTTTGGATGACTGGTTTTTGCTCGTAAATAAAACTTTGTGTTTCAAATTTTATTTAGCAAACGTCAAAGTTACAAGTACTGAAAATCTGAATATTTTAATGAATTAAATTTTAGTATATGAAGCATTGTTAAAAATATTCTATTTTGTCCTTATTTGTTTTGCCTGTCTCATAATTTAGAGGCACTGCCAGGAGAAAATTCAGCTAGAAGCATTTCTGAAATGTCTTCATGGGCTTGTGACCCTGGCCCAAAGGTTTCTTTTGATGCCATAAGAGGCTGTCTGTTTACATCCTTCAATGATTTTCTTTTAGCAACTGCCTGTCTCCTTGCCTGTGTTTATCAGTATGCATATACTGTGCAAAGTATTCTGGCTCTCTCCCTAGATTACATTTTCTGTAATAATTCTTTACATATTCATTTAAAAATTATTTTAATTCTTTGGATCCCTCTACTTTCAGTACACACACACATGTACACACAAATGTTTCCCAGAGTAATGACTCATTACTTTTTAAAAAGAGATCAATTTATAACTTAATTCTATTCCTTTATGATCACGCCATCTTACCTGGTATTCCAAAGAAGCAAATACATTTATATTTAGTGTATATTATGCAACATATTAATGTGAATATGAGCTACACAGATACATATGTGGCATTTGCAGCAGAATATATTATACCCTTTGGCGGTCAAAGAGAATCTAATTGGCCAAGATATGGTCGTAAGGATAAAACTGTTAAGCATTAATGATACCCCAGCTGGTCAGTATATTTTGGTGCCAAAAGCTATTGAGCAGCTGTCCTGTTTGCAATTGCCTAACCCTGATTATGTAAACCTGTCTCTGCCAGTTGGACTCTCCTCCTCCTCCTCTTTCCATACTTGTAAATCCCTTTTATTGATTCTTGCAAATAGGTGCTCAAACCCAAGCTACTAACAATTAAACTTTATTCAAACTTGGGTCCCTCCTTCCCTCACATGTAAATTCAAGATAGGCTAGCTGGTAGTCACATCAGAGTTTACATTCATAGGGTAAGTGCATGAATCTCACAAAATTGCCCATACTCAACCATTTTTGACTTTCAAAAAAGGAAGTTTGGAATGACTCAAGCTAAGATGAGGGAGCATAAGAAACCAACAGAAAACACACACATAGTGAATGTTTATATTTTTTTCTTAACAAGGGGTTGGGGTCTTGCTCTTTCACTCAGGGTAGAGGGAGGCACCTCAATCAGAGCTCATGTTAACTTCCGACTCCTGGGCTCAAGAGCCTCCTGCCTCAGCCTCCCTAGCAGTTGTGACTACAGGCGTATGCCACCGTGAGTGGTCTCAACTATACTGCTCAAGCTGGTCTTAAACTTCTGGGCTCAAGAGATGCTCTCACCTCAGCCTCCTGAGTTCCTGGGATTATAGGTGCACGTCACTGCACCTGGTTCTTGAACATCTATTAATTACTGGGCTGTGTCTTTAACAAAGGTATTCAACTTCATTCTTACAAAAACTATGTAAGGTAATCACCCTATTTTATGGTGAGAAAAGTAAGCCTTAAAAAGCAACTTAAGCAACTTACCTAAGATCATCTGAGCACATGTAGTTTGGATTAAAATAATTTGTTCATTTATTCTCCATCACTATTTTATTTTACTTTATGTTTTGTAGATCATCATTTACATGGCTTGTTTATTCTTTTTTTAAATTTAGTTTGGGCATAAGGGTACATACGATTAGGCTATATCGTCTGTGTTTACAAGGTATAGTCCCATTTGTAGTTGAGTCTTTTATCCAGGAGATGTGCCCTGTACCCCTACATTGTACCTTTCTCCCACTGAACTCCTTTCTCTCACCTCCCAAATTTGTGTTTTTCTCTTCGTGTGGGCCAGTAGTTGTTCATCAGCTAGTTTCAAATTAGTACTGATTACACAGGATGCTTGCTTTTCCATTGTTCTCCATTACTTTAGATTGAACTTGTCCAACTCTCTTGCCTATAGGCCTCAAAGCTAATTTCTTTTAACCTCTTATCTTGTTCTCATATCTGAACCGTATCTTTCTCTTGAGAGAGAAATCATCCCTACCTAGGTCATGCTGTCAGCCAAATGTTGCCCGATTGGTCCTTATGGCCATTTCATTCATAAATCTTGGTCTTATTCCACCCCCACCCCCATAAAAACTAAGGCTGAGGATAATTATCTCGAAATTATGTGATGATCAAGTAACAGCACTTCAGAGACCTTTCGACCCTGTAAAACTACAAGGGGTTAATTTACTCTTCTCTATTTAGACTTTCTGTTTTTGTTTCAATTTGTTCTGAGAACTCCCCCAAAAGAATAGTGTAGTACTCAAATTCTCATCATCAGAATAAATATCAATCGTTAATATTTTGTCACCTTTTCCTTTTAGTCTATTTAAAAGAAATAATTTCAGATAAATATAATTAAAGCTCCTTCTAAGCACCATGCTGAGTACCATTCCCCAAGCCTCTGCCCATTTAACACCTCACTCCCTGAATATTCCTGTTTATACTTTCAACTCCCTTTTATTTTTTTGCAAACTTACATAAACTTGCACGAGTCATACATAGTATTGGTTTTGTTTATGTGCTCCTTAATTCAACAGGCATGTGCAACATACAGTGCTAGGTACTGAGACTCGAGAAAGGGAAGAAGTCAGGCAAGATCACGACTCATTCTAGTGGGAATGACGTGCAATTCAAAAAATCAATCAATTCAATTAGTCAACGGAAAAGGAAAAGTATCAGATGGCTGTAAGTGATATGCAAAGAGTTAAAGCAGACAAGTGTTCTCGAGACTGATTACTTTAGATTGAGTGGTCTCGGAGAGGGTGGCATTAAAGCTGTACGCTTTGAATTATATACATGATGTTTTCTATGAATTATTTTACAGTGTTCTCCCCTGCCACCTCTGCAGAGAATTCTGGCTTGTTTTTACATTCGTTTTTGGAGGTTTTTCATGCATATATTTTATCTCTATTCTAGAAACTTAACATTAAGTGTTCCCTGCAGAGAGGACTTAAACTAGCTTTAATATTTTATTTTCTCAATGCAAACAGTTTCTGTAATCTGTCAATTTAATTCCTAATTAAGAATGTTATTTATTCTCTGAATTTTTCTTTTCTTTTTTTTTATTCTCTGAATTTCTACAGATGATTTATTCTATGCAAATTGTTGTTCTAAGAACTTTGGGATGTTCAAAGATAAATAAGAGGGCAGTGCCTGTGGCTCAAAGGAGCAGGGTGCTGGCCCCATATACCGGAGGTGGTGGGTTCAAACCCAGCCCCAGCCAAAAAAAAAAAAAAAGTCTCAAAATAAGATACATTTCCTACCACTCAGAGCTTACAGTGTAGCAGCAGACATAAGCAAACTTTCAGACAATAATAGTAATAAAGGCTATCAATTATTGAGCTTTGATATGTATTCAGGTGCTTTTTATCCCTTATCTTCTAGAACTAGATATTTTATACTTTTTTTTGACAAGGAGAATGAGGGGATTATTTACTCAGTCCACAAATATTTATGAATATCTATAAGGAACTTTGCCACTGTGCTGCATACAAATAATATAAATAAATGAATATATGATTTTTTATAATCCTGGACTTTAAGAAGCCTACCATCCAGGAACAAGCAATTATATATTTTTGCTGCTTGTTTATTCTTCCTTGTATCTTAGAATGATGATCACACCCTCACACTCTACCCCCAGGCTCCAGCACCACCTTTCCTTCACTAACTCTCAGACAAGGTCAAGTTCGCTCATCTGAGTTTATAATTATATCCTCATTCATATCACTGTTAATAAAATTATAAGCTCCATGAGATCAGGGATCATAGTGAGGTTTCTTTCCCCTTGTAATCAATGACTAGGAAAGGAACAGCACACTGTAGGTACTCAATAAATAAATTTTATCTGCATGAAAGAGACAAAATCATAGATACCATCTACCGAAGGGATGCCATGTGTCAGGCACTATGCCAGTGTACATCATCTCATCTAGTCCTCATGAAACCATGCGAGGAAGGGAGTACTGTACCATTTCATACATGATGATACGAAGGTACACATACATAAACAAATTCTCCAGCATCACTTCTAAGGAGCAACAGGAACTAAATGACTTCAAAGCTCCAGCTCCTTCCTACTGTGCCACATTGTCTCCAGATAATAAAGATAGAAATATATGTAAATATAAAAATATTTATATTTGTATATATATGCATATATGCCATAAAACTATATGCATATATACACATATACATTCAGATATACACATACACACATAACACATATACACTCAGATATACACATGCAAATATGACACATATATACTCAGATATACACATATACATGTGACACATATATACTCATATATACACATACACATGTGACACATATACACTCAGATATACATATACACATGTGACACATATATACATATGTAACGCATATACACATATGCCTATAACACATATACACTCAGATATACACATACACGTATGTATCAGATATACACATATGCATATAACACATATATACTCAGATATACACATACACATATGACACATACACTCAGATATACACATACACATATGACACATATATACATATGTAACACATATACACTCAGATACACACATACACATATGACACATATACACTCAGATATACACATATAACATATATATACTCAGATATATACATACACATATGACACATAATACACTCTGATATACACATACACATGGAACACATATATACATAAATAGGTCAGAGTTGAACACCTGATTCTCCCACTACTCTCCCTCTTTGATTCCCACTGCCCATTATCCATGCTTATCTTAATGCACATGTTACAGTAAGGATGCTGTGAACTCCTGTGCCAGAAAACACAGCTCAGAATGTGTCAAACAAAAAAAGGAATTACTATGACATTAACAAGAAATTTGGAGGCAGCTAGTTGCCTGGTTTGTTAAGTCAGTGGCTCAAGCATTTCAGAGACTTGGGTTCCTTCCACTTTTCTGCTCTATCTCTTCTGAAATGTCCCACACAAGCTAGAACTTCTGTCACAATATGGCTGCTGTCATTCCAGACATCATATTTCACCATTCACACACCAATGTCCATAGCAGAAAAAAAGGAATTCTCTCTTGCTCAACATCCTTTTAAAAAACTGAATAAAATCAGTTATATCTAAGATGATTGAACAATGGAATAAAATCTTTGTTTTAACAGTAAGGAATAAAGAGAAAATAGCTATTGGATGGGCAAGCAACATTGTCTGCCATGGCTGTTGCCACTTTTTAATTTATTGATATTTAGTTACCCATCTTATCTTTTTCTCTAGATTTTAAACTCCTTAACTGAAAGTCTTATGTATTATTCATCTTTATGATCCTCCTGTTTCTAATATAATGCATGTTTTATATTCATGTATGTACATATACACATATACATAAAATATGTAATTTTTAATATTGTATAAGGAGTAAATGCTCAGTACACATAAGATAAATGGATGGATTTGGGGAACCACTCTTAGACAGATAAGTAGTGTGGGGAGCTTTGAATAGCAGGCAAAACATTTTAAGAATGTTTTTGGTAGGCAATGGGGAGTTTTTGAACAGGTTTGGATGATATAGGTTTAATACAGTAGTTTCAGAGAGGCCCATGAACCCTCTGAAATATGTGCAAATATTGTGGATCTGAGCATACTTCAGGGGAGAAGGTTCAGAATTTTCTCGAGTTTCTCAAACTTTTCCATGAGTCAAATATTATAACAGTAGGAATAATAAATTGAAGTCCAGAAAGCACCAGAATATTTAAAAGAAATCATGTGTACAAACTTCTTCAACTGGAGCTCAGAAAAACCAGGTTTCCACATCAAGAACAGAGGATGAATTTCAGACACCCATCATTGGGCCGTCTTCTTTTTGTTGGGTCTAATATTCACAGGCAGGAGGTTTGCAGTGGTTAAATGGGTGAGTAATAATAGCCTGAGCAAGGATGGATTTTCCTGTAATACTAGTTTTCCAAAGCCAGGCCTTACTTAACCACCCACGTGTCCAGGCGTGAGCTCATTGCTTTCCTCCTCATTCTGGTTTGTTCCTCCTCCTTTCCTCCAAAAGAAACAATCACCAGTGATCCACTAAGGGTGGGGACCTGAGCAGTGTTTTTCAAGGAAACCATCACAACTTCCCCTTGTCTACCAGCTAAGGGAAATATACCTCTTTGATGTCCAATATCAGAAGAACAAGAATTTCCAGTGAACAAGTTTTATAAGTCACAATGTCATATCTAAAAGGAAACTTGTATCCTGCCCAAACCTAAGGCAAGAAACAGGTGAAAACTGCAAAGAATATACACACCCAACATCATACTCCAGCTCAAGGAACACTGAAAGGATGCAACCTGCAGGAAGCCTGGGATCTCTGGGGTTTAATTGTGTCTTTGAAAGTTAAAAATAATTCCTGGAGCTTTTCAGGACCAGGACAATACAGTGTATAATTAAAGAGGTCCCCAAATGTGCAGATATTAGCAAAGAGAGACTCTATACCCCATCTTCCTGCTTGTCCTTAAAAGAGATATTATAAGTCTTATCATAGCTCTAAGAAAAATTGCAAAGCATCTACTTTTCCTGCTTCCTGCCTCTGGTCTTATCCTTGGTCTCCCTTCCCTCTCTCACCTTCATTTCAGGATAGTCAAATTATCTACAATTTCCTAGGGCTCCTAAGTAAAGTCTGTTCATCTGCCGAGCCCACTGATGTATTAATCTAATTAACATTTATAAATAATCTAGTATTAAGTATCAGGCACTGTGCTGGCCCATTAGGGTGCCCAGATGGCTGTGATAGGCTCCCGCCCTTGAGAAGACAGAATTAGCCTGGCTAAAGAGTTGGGGTTTTATTCTGTTGGTGATGGCTTCTTAACCCCCGCTGTGTATTAGAATTACCTGTGAGCTTTTACAATACAGAAATACTGTTCTGATGGGTGAAGATGGAGACTGCAGGTCAGCAGGCTTTGGTCTATATATTTCTAAAGCTCCTCAGGTGATTTTGCTGCAGATTATAAGGAGGTAGGGAGTCACTGAAGAATTCCCATCACAGGAATTCTGAACGCTTGCTCATATTTCTTCTAGAAGATCCTAGTGTGCTTGTTTTCTTAAACCTCTGATCCTCTTGTTTTTTAAAACTCTCAGTTTGTTTAGATTGCATTTCTATGCAATTAAAAGGTAACATTACTCCTACCCATTAACTCAATTTCATTTTTAGCCCAAAGGAAATAGGGGACTTTAATTGAGTTGAATTTTCTCCTTAAAATAAATTACTTTAAAAAGAAAAACAAAACTTTTTCAATTAGCAGAAACAATTGTATGTATTTACTGTTTATAACCTATTGCTTTGATGTAAATAACATTGTGGAATAACTAAATATAGCTAATTAGCATATGCATTATCTTACAAAATTATCATTTTTGTAATGAGAACACTTTACATTTATTCTCTTAGAATTTTTCGGTATACTGTTAACGGTATCCCCATGTTGCGCAATGGATCTCCTCCTATCTAAGTAAAATTTTGCATCTTTTGACAAACATCTCCCCAATACCTATATCACCCCAGCCCCTTCAGCCCCTGTGATCTCCATGCCACATTCCACTTCTGTGAGATCAACTTTTTTAGATTTCACATGTGAGGGCATGCAGTCTTTGTCTTCTGGGTCTGGTTTATTTCAGCTCCTCCAAGTTCACGCATATTGTGGCAAATGACAAGATTTCCTTCTTTTTTGTGACTGAATAAAAGTCCTTTGTGCATACATACCACATTTTCTTTATCTATTCGTCTACTGACAGACACTTAGGTTGATTCCATATTTTGGCTATTGAACGATGCAGCAACAACCATGAAAATGTGCGTATCTCTTTGACATACTGATTTCATTTCCTTTGGATATATACCCGGTGGGATTGCTGGATCACGTGGTAGTTCTATTTTTAAGTTTTTGAGGAAATGCCATACTGCCTTGTATAATGGAATGAATTTATATTCCCAAAAAGAGTATGCAAGAAATCTCTTTTTTGCCACATCTTTGCCAAGACTTAATCTTTTGACTTTTTGATAATAGTCTTTCTAACAGGTGTGAGGTGCTATCTCCTTGTGGTTTTAATTTGCAGTTTTCTGATGATTAGGGATGTTGAACATCTTTTCAGATGTCTGTTGACTATTTTCATGTATTCTTTGAAGAAATGTCTATTTAGGTCCTTTGGTCATTCTTAAATTGGGTTACAGCAGTTCCCCTTCTCTGTAGGGAGTATGTTTCAAGACCACCAGTGGATGCCTGAAACTGCAGATAGTACCAAAAGCTATGTGTACTTTTTAAAATTTGATAACAGAGATGGCTACTAAGTGACTAAGGGTCAGATAGCACATACAGCATGGATATGGATAGGGGATCACTCACATCTCAGGTGTGATGGAATAGGAAGAGATTTCATCATGTTACTCAGGATGGCAAACAATTGAAAACTTATACATTGTTTAGTTCTAAAACTTCTGTTTAATATTTTCAGACCACGGTTTTCACTCCCCCTCCCCCGAACCTAGTTGACCTGGTATGATTACTTGGCTGAGCTAGAAAGTTCAACTGAGGCCTGGCTGGTGGTAACCAAAAGCAAAAGTGAGTGGAAGCTAAAAGTTAAAATGGAGCGGCACAGGCAGTGTGGACAGAGAGTAAAAGTGACCTACACCAGTTTCAGGTCTTATTTTGGAAGAACAGAGAGATCTTATTTTGGAAGAACAATGAGAAAGTTTAGAGCACTTCCAAAGAGGGTTGGAAGTGGGTCCCTCTCATGAAGGAGAAAGGTGACAGAGAGACCCAGACCATGGTTTTCAACCTAAAACCACAGAAAGCAAAACTACAGATAAAGGGGATGATTGTATTTATTTTCTTGCTATTCAGTTGTTTGAGTTCCTTAAATAATTTGGATATTAACTCTACATCAGATATCGATTTTGCAACTATTTTCTCTCATTCTGTAAGTTGTCTCCTTACTTTGTTTATTGTGCAGAGCTTTTGTTTGGTGGAATCTCATTTGTACAATATGGCTTTTGTTGCCTGTGCTTTTGGAGTCAGATCCCAAATAATTATTGACCAAAACAATGTTGGAGTTTTCTCCTTTTGTTTACTTCTAGTAGTTTTACAGTTCCTGGTATTACATTTAAGTTATTTATTTATTTATTTGCAACAAGGTGTCACTTTTTTGCCCAGGCTAGAGGCTAGTTGCAATCATAGCTCATTGCAACCTTCAACTCCTGGGTTCAAGCAATTCTCCAGTCTCAGCTTCCCAAGTAGATAAGACTACAGGCACATGCTATCATGCCTGGCCAATTTTAAACTTTTTTGTAGACATGCAATCTCTCCATGTTGCCCAGACTGGTGTTGGACTCTTGGCCTCAAGCAATCCTCCTGCCTCAGCCTCCCAAAGTGCTGAGATTACAGGCATGAATCACCAGACCAGGATACATTTAAGTCCTTGATCCACTTGAGTTGGTTTTTGTATATGTTGTGCGATAAGAGTCTAATTCCATTCTTTTGCATGTGAATACTAAGTTTTCCTGACACCATTTATTAAAAAACCTGTTCTTTCATCATTGTATGTTGCTGCTGGTGCCTTTGTCAGTGATTGACTGGCTGTAAATGTGTCAATTTATTCCTGGCCTCTCTATTCTGTTTAATTGGTCTATGTGTGTATTTTTATGCCAGTAACATGCTGTTTGGGTTATTATAGCTTTTTATACACTATATACAATAGTGTATTTTGAAGTCAGTAAGTGTGATGCCTTTATCTTTGTTGTTTGTACTCCAGATTTCTTTGGTTATCCAAGGGTCTTTTGTGGCTCCATACAAGTGTAAGGATTGTTTTTCTATTTCTGTGAAGTATGTCATTGGTATCTTGATTGTGACTGTGATGAATCTGTAGATCACTTTGGGTAGTTTGGACATTTTAACAATATTAATTCTTTCAGTCTATGAACATGGGACATCTTTCCATTTGTTTGTCTTCCAATTTCTTTATCAATGTTTTATAATTTTAAGTGTAGATACCTTTCACCTTCGTTACATTTATTCATAGGTATAAATGAATTGTTCCATTTTCTTTTGGAACTATTATAAATGGGATTTAAAAATTCTTTTTCAGATAGTTTGCTATTAGTATATAAAAATGCTATTGATTTTATATCTTGATTTTGTATTCTGCAACTGTACAGAATTTGTATACTAAGGTTTTTTTTTGTTTTGTTTTTTTGTTTTTTTTGGTGGAGCTTGTAGTATTTTCTATATATATATAAAAGATCATGTCATCTACAAACAAGGGTAATAGGGGTAATGCCTTTTAAAAAAAAATCTTGCTTTATTGTTCCGGCTAAGACCTCCAGTTCTATACTGAATAGAAGTGGTGAGAGTGAATATCCTTGCTTTGTGGTCCCTAACCTCTAGAGTAGCGGTTCTCAACCTGTGGGTTGTGACTCACAGGAACTATATTAAAGGGCTGCAGCATTAGGAAGGCTGAGAACCTCTGCTCTAGAGGAAAAAAAGCTTTCAACCTTTCCTTGTTAAGTATGGTAGCTATGAACTTTTCATGTATGACCGACCATTATTATGTTGAAATATATTCCTTCTTTACTTAATTTGTTGAGAGTTTCAATCATGAATAAATGTTGAATTTTGTCAAATCCGTTTTTTGCATTTATTGGAATAATCATATGGTTTTTCTCCATTCTGTTAATGTGATGTATCACATTTACTGATTTATATACATTTAACCATCCTTGTATCACTAGTGTGACTCCAATTTGATTATGATGAATGCTCTTTTTAATTTGCTGTTGAATTTGGTTTGCCTGTATGTCATTTGGTGAGGATTTTTGGCATATATACCATTTTGGACATTGGCCTATAGTTTTCTTTTCTGGTAGTGTTCTTGTCTGTCTTTGTTAACAGGGTACTGCTGGCCTTATAAAATAAATTTGAAAGTAATCACTCCATTTAAATTTTTCACAATAGTTTGAAAAGAATTGGTATTAGTCCTTCTGTAAGTGTTTGATAAAATTCAGCATTGAAACCATCAGGTTCTCCAGTGTTCTTTGATGCTACACTGATTGAATCTACTCATTTTTGGTCTTTAAAATTTTTTTATTTCTTCATAATTCAGTCTTGGTGGGTTGTATGTGTTCAGGAATTTATCAATTTCTTCTAAGTTATCCAATTCGTTGCCATTGAATTGATCATAATAGTCTGCTATGATCTTTTGTATTTTTCTTGAATCAGTTGTAGTGTCTTCTTTTTTATTTCTGATTTTATTTGAGTCTTCTCTCTTTACTTCTTAGAGTAGCTAAAGATTTATTAATTTTTAAAATATTTTCAAAACATCAACTCTTAGTATTGATGATCTTCTCTACTATTAAGTTTTTATTTTATTTATTATTCTCTGATCTTTATCATTTTCTTTTGTTGAACTTGGTCTTCACTTATCTATTTTCTTGAGGTGCAATATAGCTTGTTCATTTGAGATCTTCTCTTTTGATGTATTTATTTCTGTAAACTTCACTCTTAGAACTGCTTTTTCTATATTCCACAGATTTTGGTATGTTGTATTTCCATTTTCATTTGTTTCAAGAAGTTCTTAAATTTTTCTTTTAATTTGTTAATCACCCTATTTCTTGTTCAGGTGTATGTTGTTTAATTTCCATGTATTTGTGAATTTTCTGAAGTTCCTCAGTTATTGCTTTCTAGTTTTATATACCATTGGGATTAGAAAAGATAGTTGATATAATATTAATCTTCTTAAATTTGCCAAGACTTGTTTCCTAGCTTAACATATAGTCTTCCTAGAGAATCAATGTACAATTGAGAAAAATGTGTATTCCACAACTGGAACGGACTTTTGAATGGAATTTTCTATATGTTTCTGTTAGGTATATTTGACCCAGAATGTTTTTTAAGTTCTATGTTTCTCCATGTTTCCTAATTGATTTTCTGTTTGGATGATGTGTCCATTGATAAAAGTGGGGTGATGAAATTCCCTACTATTATTGTATTGTATTGCAGTTGGTCTCTCCTTAAGGTTTATAAATATTTGCTTTATGTATTTAGATTCTTTGATGTTTGGTGCAGGTATACCCAGAACTGTAATATCCTCTTGTTGAATTGATTCCTTTAATATTTTGCAATGATCTTCTTTGTCTTTTAAAAAATTTTTGGCTTCAAGTCTGTTTTACCTGATATAAGTATAGCTACTCCTGCTTTCTTTTGGTTTTCATTTGCATGGTGTATCTTTGTCCATCTCTTCATTTTCTGACCACATGTGTGCTCCTTTAGGTGAGTTGAGTCTCTTATAGGTGCCCCACAGTGGTGTCTTGCATTATTTTTAAAATACATTCAGCCACTCTATGTCTTTTGATTGGAGAATTTAATCCATAAACATTCAAGTTAATTAATTGATAGGTAAGAACTTAGCACTGTCATTTTGTTAATTGTTTTATAGTTGTCCTGTAGATCTTTTGTTCCTAACTTCCTCTCTTTCTGCCTTCCTTTGTGGATAAGTAATCTTTTCTAGTGATATGTTTTGATTCCTTGCCTCTGTGTGTGTGTTTGTGTGTGCTCATGTGTGGATCTACTATAGGTTTTTGCTTTGTGGTCACCAAAAAGTTAACATAAAAATCCATTTTATAGTTCTGATAGGTTATTTTTAGTTGATAAAAACTCAACTGTAAGTTAAAAAAAAAAACCCTTCTATACTTTTCCTCCAATACTTGCCAATATTTTGAATTTTTTTTTTTTTTTTTTTTTTTTTGAGATAGAGCCTCAAGCTGTCACCCTGGGTAGAGTGCTATGGCATCGCAGTTCACAGTAACCTCCAACTCCTGGGCAATTTTCTTGCCTTGGCCTCCCAAGTAGCTGGGACTACAGGCACTCACCACAAAACCTGGATATTTTTTGGTTGAATTGTCATTGTTGTTTGGCAGGCCATGGCTGGATTCAAACCTGCCAGCTCTGGTATATGTGGCTGGTGACTTAGCTGCTTGAGCTACAGGCACCAAGCTAATATTTTGAATTTTTGATATCACAGTTTACACTTTTATATTACATATCTCTTTCTTAACAAAACTATTACAGCTATTATTATTTTTAATAGTTCTGCTTTTAACCTTTGCAAGCAGTTTGAGAGGCTGGGGCAGGTGGATTGCCTGAGCTCAGGGGTTCAGGACCAGCCTGAGCCAGAGCAGGACCTAGTGTCCAAAAATAGCTGTGCGTTGTGGCGTGTACCTATAGTCCCAGTCACTTGGGAGGCTGAAGCAAGAGAATACTTAAGCCCAAGAGTTTGAGGTTGCTGTGAGCTATGATGCCACAGCACTCTACCAAGGGAAACAAATTGAGACTCTGTCTTAAGAAAAAAAAGTGATATAAGTGACTTATTCACCACCATTACAGTATTATTATAAAGATGACTCCTATCTTTTCATGGCTCAATAATTTTTTGACTTTATAATGGTTTTATTGGGATGCAAACACATAATAAATTGAGGAGCTCATATGACGTATAATGGGGTTATGATTTCTACTTAATGCATATCGCTTTAGCACCTTTACAAAGTAAAAAATATTGTTATGCAGAATCATTATAAGTCAAAGACTGCTGTGCTGCCAGCATTATATGCATTTTCAACTTTCAACTTAAAATGAGTATCATAATCTCATCATAATTGAGAAATATATGTATTCTAAATTTGACTGTGTACTTACTTTTACCAATCAGTTCATGGCTTTTGAATTTTGTTGTTATAGTTACTCATTAGTGCCTTTTTTTTTTTAAGCTTAAAGAACTCCTTGTAAGATACTTCTTGTAAGACAGATCTGGTGGTGATAAACTCCCTCAATTTTTGCTTATCTGGGAAAGTCTTTATCTCTCCTTCATTTCTAAAGGATAGCTCTGCTGGATACAGTATTCTTGGTAATCAGAGATTTTTTTGCCTCAGTATTTTGAATATGTAATTCCATTCTTTTCTGGCTTTTCCTAGATTTCTGCTGAGAAGTAGGCAGTTAGCTATATTGAAACACTTTTATAAGTTGTTTGCCTTTTCTCTTGCTGCTTTCAGGATCTGCTTTTTTTCTTTGATTTTTGACATTTTGATTATAATATGTCTTGAAGTAGTCTTGTTTGGATTTGATGTGATTAGAGACCTTTTACTTTCCTATAACTGGATATTTATGTATTACTTCAGGTTTAGAAAGTTTACTGCTACTGTTTCTTTAAATAAGGCTTCTACCCCTTTATCTTACTCTTCTTTTTATTTAGTTCCTTTGGCTCAAATATTTGCTCTTTTGATGATGTCCCACAAATCCCATAAGGTTTCTTTATTTCTTCCTATTCTTTTTCTCCTCTGACTACATATTTTCAAATAATCTGTCTTTGAGTTCACAGATTACTTTCTGTGCTTGATCAGTTCTGCTTTTGATGCCCTCTGGTATTTTTAATGTAAGTCATTGCATTTTTCTGCTCTAGAATTTCTGTTTGGGTTTTTTGTTGTTGTTATTATTTCAGTCTTTCTGTTAAATTTTTAATTCTGGTCACTTATCATTTTCTTTATTTCATTGAAACATTTCTTTGTATTTTCTTAAAGTTCACTGTGCTTCCTTTAAACAGTTATTTTGAATTCTTTGTTAGGAAGTTTATATATGTCTATCTTTTTGGAGTTAGTCATTGTCCATTTGGTGATGTTTCCTTGCTTGTCCTTGATCCTTATAGTCACGTGTTTATATTTGAATAAGTAGGTTCTTATCCCAGTCTTTGCAGACTGGCTTTCTCTGGGAAAGTTTTTCAGCAGTTCTGCAGTTCTGTAGTGCACCAGAAGTCCTAGGAAAATGTGGGTGGGATGGTTATGGGTCATTCTGGGCTTCTAACATGCTAGAATCTGAAGTTCCACTGTGGATAATGTGGCATTTTCAGAAGCCTACGGTGTCCTGGAGTTGGTATGGCACTAGTCAATACCTTAGAAACCTGGAGCCACTGAGGACTGCCTGCAGCTGAGAGCTCTGTGGAGTCCAAAGCCAACAAAGTTGACCCAATCATGATGCATGTTGGAAATTGAGTCCACTATGCAAGCTTGAAGCCTTGGGGCTCTGTGGTCCTAGGGCTGAGGTTCAGTCTATGGGTAATGGCCTGGAGTAAAAGGCTCTAGAGGTCTGCTCAGCAAATATCCATAGGGGTTTTACTGTGGCAGGCCCACTTCTATTGGGATACAAGGCAAAATCCTATGCTCACTTACCTCTGTTTCCTCTGAACTGACAGTCTCTCTCTTCTGCTATGCTGCCTGGGGTTTTAGGAGGGTTGTTGTGTGACCTTCCTATCCAATGCATTTTTTCTTATTTTTGTGCTATAATCAGGTACTGTAATCTTTTTACTGGTTTTCTCAGCTCTTATGATGTATTTTGTGGATATTTATTCAATATATCTCTGTGGGGGGAAAATCACTGAGAGTGCTACTTTATCATCTTGTTCCACCTCTCTTCTAAGTTGCTAATTTTGTCACATACTTATTGCACTTTTTCCTTTGTGAGCATTTAGCATTATAATTCAATAGTTCTTAGCCTTATTTGGCCTAAAACTTACTCTAGGTATCTACTAGCAATGCCTATTTCCGGATTCTAGGGATTCTGATTCAATAATTTCATGATATTCTCAAAAATCTGAATTTTTCCACATTTTCATTATGAAGATTTTCAAACATATAAGAAATTTAAAAAAATAGTAGCAATAATACCTACCACCTTAATTCAATGATTATTGTCATTTTGCCATATTTACTTCATATATCAACTTGTATGAATATAGTGAATATGAACTCACTACATATTTTTATATTGTTAAAACATGTGAAAGTAAGTTTTGGGTCTCATTACACTTCACCCTGACACTCCAGGATGTATCTCCTAAGAATATTGTCCTACATAGTAATGATGGTAAAATCACTCTTAAGAAAATTAACAGTATTTTTAAAATATTGTCTAGATTTTTGAATTTTAACAGACATTTTCCGGATCTAGTTCCCTGTACCAAATACAGTGGTGGAAATTTCGGATGTTATGGAGAGCCAGTAGAGAAGATTTAGGGGGAGTAAGCAGGACTTATGAGACACCCCTAATAAGTCTCAAGCTAGCTCTGGGAAGATTTTACAAAGTACATCAGATAGATTTCTTTTCTGGCCAGGATGTCCATCCCACCTGATACAGTGTCTAACTAGGCCAAGCTCGATAGGTTATGTGGTTCTTAGGATCTACTCCTACATACTGATTTTAACCCTAAGAAAAGTATAATGCTCTTGTCTGCCTGGGGAAATTTCAAAGGAAAGCTTCCATCTTCCTCCCCTCACTTTTATGGTAGAAAGTGGACTGGTGAATGCAAAAAAAGGCATCTATATCAACTATTCACCCTGTATTAAGGAATAAAGTTTTTCAGCATACATTCTCAAATAACTCCCTACTGTGATTAAAGAGTTAAAATTGTCACCCAGCATCATGCTTTGGAGGACCTATAAGAAATAGGGATCATGGGAGTTGTAGTGTGATAACTCTGCACACTCTTTAATATTGCCCTCATAAAATAGCATCAGCTGCTGCTGCATACGGTATAATTTTAATACGCTGTTTTAATATTTACAGTGTGCCCATAAAAGATTTCATGATGACAGCTGGTGGTTCCCGTGGCAATTAATAAATGCAGTACAACTGTGATCAGATGGCTTTAGGAAAGAGTCTCTCCAGAATGCCAGCTTTCACAAATCTAGGCCTGGGGACGATTCCTGAGTATAGGATTTTCTACACCTAATTTTGACCCCATTTTACTATTTATCCATGTGGTTTTTGTAGCATCATATCTCCATGATCTTTCTAAACAGCAAACAAAAAGTGGGATTGGAGAAAGGAGTGAATAAGGAGGTTGCTTGCTATACCAGGTATGAGCTTAAGAGCTACTGTTTTTGAAATACAGTTATAGTGACTGTTGCTACTTGCCTAAGAAAGCAAGGAACAAGGTTATCAACAAAAGTGATGTGTGCATGTGTGTTATGCACATGGGTATTAGTTTGGTAGGTATTGTTATCCAAAGAAGTGCAGGTATTTTATAAATCTGAGATGTAGTCTGACTTCTAAGTAGTTGGTCAGTCTTTCACCATTAATTCTTCTGAATTCCTTGAATGTGTCTGCTTGCCCAAAGCTCAAGTGTCATCATGACACTCTGAACCTACATATGCCTATGGAATTTTCTCAGGTATCTCTATTTGCTGTTGCACCTGTGTAATCCACATTTTTATCAGCTAAGGGTGAGGCTTCCCCGTTAGTATGTCAAAAGGTGAAATGCCAGGTAGCCTAAATTTTTCCTGTTTATTAGATGTGGATACCATGCACTCAAAGCAGGCCTGCTGAATTAACATATTCGGAAGACAACAAAAATTAATTCTCCAACTTGTTTTTGAGCCATAAAATATAGACAAACATACTATTTTTAATACCTCTGATACCCAGATTTTTCTTAAAGGACTCATATTTATCTCTCTAGTCAAGGTTATCTCTAGCCCGGCAACAAATGCTGTCACCTGCAATCTCTTCATCTCCTTTCCTGTGCTGAGCACTCTCCTATTTCCTTCTCTATCTGAGAGCTCAGTACTGCCTGTTCTTGTGTCCACACATAGATGATGGAAGCCATTCAATTTAAACTCTTAGTTTTCCTTCATACCCCTTCAATATCTCCCATTTGGCCATTCCTGGCCCTTCTTTTTCCTCTGACTTTGAACATCAAGTAACTGTTTCTTCTTCTATCAAAGACAACCTCCTTTTTTGGCCTTAATTCTACTGGTGCTCTGCCCCATATTGTGTTTAAGCTCCCTATCCTAACTTGTCTTTGTATTCTCTTTTAATGATCTTGTCTTATAGAAAAACTCAGGCTTCCTCATCATAAAACAAAAAATGGAAAATAAACAATGAACTCCTTTTAATACCAACTTCTTGTAGCAACAATCTGCATCTAACTGCCTCTATCTCCCAATAATCCCTCCTTTTATTTAAAATTACTGAATTATTAAAAATTCACTGTGAGTTTCTCAGGAAAACTCTAGTTTCCAAATCCAATGGTCTGTCCTCAAGCCTCACGATTAACTTTTCTTTAGATATTTGCCTACCTTCCTGCCTATCCCCACCCTTCTTTTTTCTCCTTGGACTTCTGTAAACCCTTCAGTATCAGTAATGGACAAAGACCAGATCCAGACCCCTCTCCAAGGACCTGCCAACTTCTCTGATTCTCCTTTTGTACTTTTTCTGGTTGTATGGTTTATTAACTTAACCAACTTATTGAATACCTATGATAGATCTGGTATTGTGGGAAGCAAGGGAAAGATGAATACAAATAAGTTGGGATTTGTCCTTTCATGGAGCTCAGTGTCTTGTGGGGGAAAAGCGTAAACAAATAGATAATTATAACACAGCAAGAGCTAGGGTGAGTCAAAAGAATCCTATGGGAGCTCAAAGGAAGGTGCCCAACTTATACCGCTTGTTTCAAAGGAAGAGATTATCAGGGATCTGAGGCAGCAAGCAGTTCAGTACTACTGAAACGTACACTGGAATGAAAGGCAGAAGAGGGAGATGGGAACAGAGACTGAAGATGCCAGATCATGAAAGAACTTTCATGTCATGCTAAGGAGGTTTCACTTCACAATAAAGAGATGAAACAGAAAATGATGACAGTGCTTAGGTTTGCTTTTATGGACGAGTCCATGAGTGACATTGTGCAGAATGGATTGGGGTTGGTGTAAGATTAGAGGAAGGATGTACAGGGTAAAAAAATATGACAATGTGAACTAAGGTGGTACCATAGGGATGGGAGGGCATGAAAGAAAAGACTCAAAAGATACTGTAGAAGTGGAATTGACAGAGTCTGGTGACTGGATGTAGATGAATTGAGAAAAAAAGGTTTTAAGTTTTTGAGCTTAGACACTAGTAGCTATTTCTGGAATTATAGCACTAAGGGAAGAAATAGACATGGGGTTGTGGTGATGAAAGATTAGTTTTTGAACATGTTGAGTCTGAAGTTTTGAGGAGTGTATGGAACACTCTGATGGGACCTGCAAAAACTTGGGTATTATTCTTACTTTGGAATAGGGCCTTTTTGATTTTTAAAATGCCAATGAGATAGAAATTTGGGGGACAGAAAGAAATATAAACCAGTGAGAGGGTTTTATACATCTTTCTTTCTTTTTCTTTTCTTCTTTGCAGTTTTTGGCCAGGGCTGGGTTTGAACCCACCACCTCCAGTATATGAGACCCGTGTCCTATTTCTTTGAGCCACAGGCACTGCCCTACATCTTTATTTCTTATCCAAAGCAATGTTCAAATCATAGGTAGCTAATACATTGTCTTTAGCCTTCTCCCTGAAGATAATAGTGACAATAATTATTGTGCCTTTTCTTTTTTTGCCAGATCTAGGTCTAAGTGCTTGCCATATACAGATTCATTTAAACTTCATGAAATTTATGACAATGACTATTCCTAACCTATTTTAACAGAAGAGGAAACTTAGACATTAATGATTAAGAACACACACTTAGTAGTATTAGAGCCAGGGAACAAAGGTTAGTCTTTCTCCACTGTACTCTTCCTTCTGGGATTGAGAGCTTCCCATCATCCATAGGGCATCTGCAGGGGTTCACAAACTCTGACCTATAGGACCCACATACAACCTACTGCCTGTTTTTGCAAGTAAAATTTTATTGTTATACAGCCATGCCCATTCATTTACACATGGTTTATGGCTGCTTTGCAATAGGTTGGTAGGTTTAGATTGTTATAACAAAGACTAGTGCACAGAGCCAAAACTATTTCTATCTAATTCTTTAAGGAACGTGTCTGCTGCCCCTCATCCACAGTGTCCAAGACCCCAAAGGTTTTTCCTGTGGTGTGTGAAAGTAGACAATGATAGCCAAATCTCTGCAGAGGGAGTCCTGATAACCTCTCACTCAAGGGAGAGACTTCTGATCCTTTTTTATCACTCTTTCTGTTCCAGTAATTATGGGCCAATGAGAAAACCATTCACAACTTCCTTTGCCTTATCTGGGGGCACAAAGTGGCAAGTTTTTCCTTAAATTATTAATGGAAATATTTAAAGAACAAGCAGATTAAAAATAAAAGGGCAGCAGCCAAGAGACTGATGGATATTTTTTCATTGTTCCTGAATAGAAATAATAAGAACACTAACCTACCTTATGTGAGAATAGTGATACCTGCTCCCTCTTTTATTTTTCATGACTAGACCTAAAGACTTTGGACCCATTTGAGCCCTAATGAACACACAGGTGGGGCTTCTAGAAGTTATGACTCTGGCATTTAATAAACAACATATATATTGACTTTGAAGTAATTGGAATAGAGGAGAATATTGAATTATTACTTTCTTATCTGATCCTTAAAGGTACTGTTGTTTTTCAAAATTCTGCCCTTGTCTCTCTCTCTCTCTCTCTCTCTCTCTCTCTTTTTTTTTTTTTTTTTTTTACTATATCCTTCTTCTTGGTATCCTAATTCACTTTTATAGTCTCTTTGGTAGAAATTGCCCAAAGCCATATCACAACCTTGAACTTGCTTCCTTAGTTTTGCCCTAGAGTCCCACTTTATTTACCTATCCCCATGACATTTGTCTCTCTTTTTATTTCTTTCTAAAAATCAACAAAAATATCACTCAATTTCTGTCCCTCAAGCAAAGAAGTTGGCACCAGCAAAAGAGCCCTATTTTTGTATATTCTTTACATTTTAACAGGGAAGAACTTTTTCTTATCTTTCTAAATTCATTTTACTTCTCTACTATCTTGGGACTCTGTTAATGTCATTTACTTAAATTAAACCGTTGTTAAGTAGATGCTACTCACAAAAAGCATTTTTTTTTCCTTCTGAATTCAACTGTGATCCACATTTCTTCAAAGGATGAGAGATCAGGGTGAACTCCTCAAAATATCACTTCTTCCCACATTGGCAGAGTCTGTGTGAATGTACAAGTCCCATTACTTGGAATGGCAGATACTTTATTGTGCCATTTGCACAGAAAGGGAGACTCTTTCCTAAAGAATCTTGACTTGGAGTCCTGACAATGAGAGGCTTTAATTATCAAATGTGTCATTAATACTTGATCAGCCAAAGACCACCAGAAATAAGCCTGGTAGACCAGATTTATTGCCTCGTAGGGAGGAAGGACACTGCTAGAGGAGAGGGAAAAGGGGGGCAACTTCTATAAAATGAACTTCTATTGAAGGATTTTGAAGGGGTTCTAAGGTGGGGAACTTGCAGCCTGAAGTCCACATGTGGCCTTTTCGATCCTCCAGGGTAGCCTTTGACTACATCCAAAGTTCAAAGAATAAATCTTTTTCTTTTTATTAATACATTTTTGTTCACTTTTATATTTTTATTTTATTATGAAAATGAACATATTTAAAATACCGAAGAATAAGATAAGTTTCAATGAAATAATCCTCCCAGATTGGCACAATTAGAATGCTAGTAAGCCATAAGGGCTACATTTATAGCTGCTACACTCAAGATTTAATTCTACCTTCCCTGGCCTGGCTGGTGCCACTATTGCACAAGGCTGGTTAGCAAGAGTTTGTGGGGTTGAGTCTGTCAGCTTTTGACAGTGGTGGACTGCATTTCTGTTTGAAGTAGAATTTGTGAATAGTTGCACAGTTCAACAGTATTTTTTAATTCTGTCTGTGTAACAGCCCATCACGTCAAAGAAGACCAAGGAAATGTTGAAGAGAACAGACTTTTAAATGAGAATTGGGAATTACAATATTATCTTATTTCTGCTAAAGATGATTTGCTTACTTTGTGATACTACTATGACAACGTTACATAAATTCAATGCTCATCAGCATTATAATACTCATAAGAACCAGGAATATTTTAAATTAGAGGTAGCAGCCCCCCAAATTTGCAGAAATTAAAAGATGAGAGACAAAAGCAAAGATAACTCTTTCAAGCAGCAAAAAGACCTAGAAATAATGTCACTGAAACAACTTATATACTCAGGAAAAAGGGGAAGGCATTCAGTGATGTGGAATTTGTGAAAGAATGCATTGTTGAAGCTGTAGGATGCTTAGACCCTGATGATGTTTCAAAGTACAAACAACTGCCTGTTTCAAGGAGAATTATAACTGATCAGCAACATGAATTAGTGTTAATAGAACTTAATAGAACAACTTCCTGCAATCTTCAAGAGGACAATATATATGAGTCAATCACTTTGGATGAATCAATTGATACTACTGACCTGGGGCATGTTTTATACCTTATTTGGTTCATAAAATAAAATTTTCTTTCCTACAAAAAAATTATCCACTTTGGGCACTCTTGCAAATAAAACATGAAGGAAATAGTTATCTTCTACAACTTTTAAGGTAAATGTTATGACGTTTTACTGAATTTGGTAAATTTAGTGAGTGTATGTCAGATGGTGCACCTTCCATGACAGGAAAACGTGAAGGGTTTATTGCGCAGGTTAAAAGAAGTATTAACAGATCCAGATGCTCTCAACTCTTTTTTTGTATCTTGCCTCAACAAAATCTGTGCTAAAGCTACTATTTTAAGTGATGCGTTCCAACAAGTTATTAACATAAGTATTATTAACTATATTTATGCAAATACACATAGCTTCATCAGTTTCATAACATGCTATAGTTGAAGGATGAGCCATTCAGTGTGGATTTACTGTATCATTCTAAAATGCATTGGCTATGGGAGGAATAGATGTTAGCCAAGATTTTATCTCTTCCAAGATAGTTAAATTTTATGATGAACATAATCAGCAATGTGTGTTAGTGAAAGAAGATTTCTATAGGAATGTAGCAGTATTTCTGTGTGATGTCATGGCAAATCAAAATGACTTGAATAGTTCTTTGTAAGGTAAAACTAAGTCTATATATGATATATGGCAAAAAAATCCATGCTAGTAAAAAGCTATCAATTTTTCAAAACACTTCTTCAAAAGGTAATTTTGAATGAACATTTTTTGCAGTTAGCATTAGGTCACTGGTGAGCTGGATGATATGTGAGAATGATTTGAAAAATACACAGCTGTTACAGACCTACTAAGTGGACAAAACAATGAAAGCTTTACTAACTTTGAGAATCATGAATCATCACGCTCAAATTAGCATTTCAGCCTCACACAGTTGATATCACCAAGACACCTGAAGAACTACAGATGGAATTGATTGATCTCTCAGTAAATGAAATTTGAATGCCATTTTTTGATACTAAGAATGGTCCAATTGAAATATGGAAAAATGTAGTAGAATAGCCATGCCTTTGGCAATATGCCCCAAATAAGCTTTCTTGTTTTTCAACCACTTATTACTGTGAATTTACATTCCCCCACCTAATCCAAATCAAGACACCCTAAGGTCACCAATTACTGGTACATCTGAAACTGTGGACTTCTAGGCTATAACTAAATACTAGATTACTGGTAATCTAGTTTCCCACAAAAAGTAGACACAACAAAGTCATTAAAAGGTTAACCTTTAAATAATTTTCATTTATTAAAATTATTAAGTGCCCAGTAGTTAGATTTTTACTAAATAATGTACATTTTCAAAGTATACCTATTTAAAGTTTCTTGAATATGGACTTATTTGATTATAGCTAAATTAATGTGGCCATCCAACATGAAAAGCTTCCCCTTCCTATTCTAAAGGAAGCAGGGATCTGTTCTGGATTGGATGTTTCAAGGTGGGATTAGGAAAAGAGAAAATTAAGTAGGGAATGAGTGGCTGTCATGAGGTGATGACGGCTGAACAAGTGGGTGTTTCTAGTAATAAATGAAAATAGCAAGTGGTCTTGGGTACCACTGGTAAGAAGTCAGTAAGCACCAAAAGAAAGGGTCGTTATGGCATTTTATACACTGCCCATGACTTTGGCAGGAGCAGTGTTCCCGTCAATTTTGCAGCTGGCTTTATCTGTATCCATTTTCCCAGCCTGATTAGTGATAGGACTTCTTTTCTCTTTTAGTCCAAATTGATATTCACACTTTCAATCCTGTACTGATATTAACTCTTTCTGCTTGGTCTCTAAGCTCACTGGAACATTCATCAGGATACATTTCCTCACTGGAACTTAACCAACTATAAGAACCTCAGATTAATCTTTCTTTACTTTAATAGAAACTTCTACAGCAAACAGCAACCAACTCTAAAAAGTTGAAGCAAAGCCATGTGGCTTCACTAACAGGTTCCAGTTTAGAATATTTAGAACCTTTCCAGATGCCCCATTACTTCGCCTTTTGATAATGCCACAGCCTTTACAACAGAGTTTTCTCCAGCAAGTCATTACCCTTCTCTACCAGCTCTGTATAGGGAACAGCATTGTTTCTGAGACTCACCCTGGTTTGAATCTTTTCTACCTCTACACCCCCCACCTCGATCTTCACGTACTCTACATTTACGCCGCACCAGATAGACTCTTGCACTTCACGTCTCTGTGTCTCTGCTCATACTTACCCTCCCCTGAAATTTCTTTTCCTTTTTTGTTCCAGTCAGAATCTATTCTCTTTTACTTAGTGCAAGAACCTTTCTCCATGATGCCATTTCTGAATCACCCTGTTGAAACGACTAGTTTCTTTTTTAGCACTCCCATTGGATGTTGCTTGTAATTCTATTTAGTCTTGCTTTTCTTTTGTTTACTAAGCACACAGCAGTTTTTTAGAGTTTTCCTCAATAAAAGAAAAAAAATTTACTTATACTTTAGGGAAAGTTCTTATTCTGAAGGTCATGGCTTCATTGTGATACTCTGGAGGTGTGGGAAGGTGGGGCAGCCTGTGCAACTTTATATACATATAAATGCGCATGTTTATATACATATTTGCGTTTGTGGTCACACTTGGCTGTGGAGAGGGTCCATAACTTTATCAAATGCTCAAAGACATGTGTAACCCAAAAGAGGTTAAGAATAACTTTTTGAATATTAGACTTGTGAAATGGGCACTCTGCCATTTAAACAGATGGGGGAAATGACTCTAAGCAACCAAGAAATTATGAATGTGCATCAAATGTGGGTGCTTAGGGCATGGTACCCAGCTGGGCAGGTGGAGAACGCCATCCACCCAAAGCTGCCAAGGGCTATTAGCCAGTACTGATTAAACTCTGGACTGCACTGACTTTTGGAAATTGCAGTCAAATTCAGTCCTCCCTAGTCACGGCAGAGAAGCACAGTAGTTGGCTGAGTTTATCCACATAAATGCCCTGACTGCTTTTGTTGGAAGTTAAGTCAGCTGTGGAGGCATGCTACTTGTCCTTGTCTACTTTTTCTATTCCCAGATAAATATTAGTTTGATTAATAATCATGGTTTAGTTCATCACAGGCCCCCATGAAGTAGTCTAGAATTCTAGAGAGAAAAAAATAGTGCGTGGCACATATCTTATTATATTTCCATCCTTGCAGTGAACAGAAAAGCTCTTCATAAAGATTACCTAATGCCACATCTCCCTCATGCCTTCATTGTGACACAGGTGTCTGAATTTATGGGTTATGATACACTGCAATCAATGCTTAACATGAATGATAATACTAGATAACTTGATCTTCAAAGTAAGGGATAGATGGGGCTTTGATTATATTTCTTAACTGCCCATGCTAAAAAGGCTCTGGATTTTGAGAATTTTTTTTCTTGCCACTTATCTCTTTCCATGCCTTTTCTAGAAAATTTTCTGTGGAATTGATTTAGCTGATATGAGACAGATTAACTCAATCTCAAAAATGGGATTAAAAAATCTGCACACTTCAATTGTCATGTGCATTCATGGGTGTGTCAACCAATTTTCATTCTGGCATTTTTGAAATCATTTGACACAAATTCTTCCCTCTAATGGGGGTATTTTGAGAGCAAAGTCATATGCAATTCAGGTCACTATATGTGGGCAATCCACATGTGACTTTTAAAATTTTCTCCTTTTCAAACAAACCAAGTTACAAAAATCCTAATATATCAAATGTATATAGTATTATGTACATTTAAGATAATTCTTCCAAAAGCAATTACGACCACCCTTCCAACCCAGCTATGTATGAATGGGGGAACTTATTTGTTAACCTGAAAGCCAATAAAACCCGCATATAGTCAAATCATTCCCTATGATTGGGTTCCTTTGGGACATGAGACAAATAGAATTACCTGGAAAGCTTAGAACATAGATTGCTGAGTTCCCTCTCCAATGCTTCTAACATAGTAAATCTGGGGTGGGGCTAGGTGACGCGGATAGATAACACTAGCCTGGGAGCCCCACTTTGATACCTACAAGTTGAACGAAGTCCTTACGGTCACAAGATGTTTGTAATGAGTTCAGAAACACAGGACATAACACATTTAAAAACCCCTAGCAATGCATGGTAACATAAGGGCCCACAGCAAGTTGCAATGTGAGCTATATAAGCACAGTGGTGAGCGAAGAACTCTGGGTTGGCAGATTTTAACTGACTTTCAAATTCAGACAGGATTAAGATCATCTGAGAGAAGAGCATTCTAGGATGGGGAAATGAGCTAAGTTAGTAGGAGCTAAGACTGGAGATGTAGGGAGGGACCCCTTAGTGAAGGGCTTTCAGTTTCATCTTATAAGGAGTACAGATTTTAAACCACAAATAATATTTCTTCCATCCATACGCTATTTCCTCCTGTGGGTACAAAGTTCTAGCGCCATATTACTACAGTTTAATCTCCCACAGTACCTTTCAGCAGGGGTGGGGATGGAGGTAAATGGTTTTAGTGTATCTCTGGTGCATGGTGAAGTTAATAAATTAGATTGGGAAGCAAATTACGTGCGTTGTTGAGTCAATCTATTCTTCCTAGCTTGTGAGGGATGGGAAAGACGGTAACTTTTGTAGGTCTCGGAATTCTAAGTTCCTTTTAGATTTGGGTTGCCAACAGGAACAGGAAAGATTTTGGATGGCTGGGGCATCGCATTTAGAGGGATCAGAGGTAGATGAGATCACGCACAAGAGTGCAGTGATTTTCAGTCTTTTAGGTGCAACTGTAGGATTCACCTGGAGTGCTTGTTAAAGTGCAGATACTGATTTAGCAGGCCTGAGATTGTGCATTTCTAACAAGTTCCCAGAGAATGTCAATCCGCAGAGCGCACTTTGAAGCAAGGTACCTTGGGACGCCCAGGAAGCCTTAGAGGGGAGAGGCCTGCTGGCGGCACACCTTGAAGGAAGGAGGTTTCATGTAATCCTTAAATACCAGGTCCCTCTCCCGCATCTCCAGAGAGGGCGGTGAGGGCGGAGGGACAATGAGAAGGACAGCCTGGGCAGAGCTGGGAAGGGGAGAGCAAGGGAGGGCAGAGGCGCCCAGGCGCGCCAGGGACAACAGTCTTGGTGACCGCCATCCCGCTGGGCACGCGGCTGGGGGCCAAGGCGCGATTTCTGGTCTTTCGGCCCTCGGCGGCTCCCATCGCGACTCCCGGGAGCGAAGCAGAGACGGCGGCGGCGGCCCCCGATCCCTCCCCGCGCGGGCGCGCCGGCTTGCGGACACCCACTCTGCCGGGCCAGGCGCTCAGGCGCCCGGAAGCGGAAGGGGAGCGCGGCCCGGCCTGGGCGGCGGCGGCGGCAACGCGGGAGGAGGAGGAGGAAGCGAAGGAGCCGCTGGCGGTCGCGAGAGCAGCCACGGCGAGACACCGGCCAGCCGGCCGCGGTGAGTGTGTGCAGGCGCTGGGGCCAAGCGGCCGGCCCCCCGGGCCCCCGGGCCCCGCCCCGCCCGCCGGGCTCCGCCCGCTGCTCCTCAGCCCTCCGGGGGCCTCCCTGCCCCCTCCCCGCACCTGCCCCCGACCGCATTCGGAACCCGGGGGCTTCTTGGTCCCCTCCTCCTCCCAGGCCTAGTCTTTCTTAGGGCCTCTTCTGCCAGAGCTGTAGCCACCTGCCAGTGCCTCTCTCTTAAGTGATGGTGGGTGGATTCCTGCTGTAGTCGAGATGATTTGGGGTAGTTAAAAACAAAAATAATCTGTGCCTTGAGTTTTTCACCTGTAAACTACAGTTTCTCTCTCTGCACCCCTGTCCGGAGAGCTGGGACGGGATACTATGTTTCTCTATGCTATTTAACAGCCTTTCATTCATTCCCAGACCCTGGTGTGAGGCTGCAGAGGACTAGCAGGAGGAGAAATAATTTGCACCTTTATTGACCTTCTCACTCCTCTCCCTCGGATCCAAGGGTGGTTTCGAGAAAATGCCTTGCGTATGGCAGCACTTAGCCCTTGTTACCCATTTGCTGGGGTTTTAACTGGAGAGACCATTCAAGTTATGGTCTTTCTCAAGTTATATTTGGGTCACATTTTAAGATCCTTTGTGAGTCAGTAGAGGATGTCTGTATCTCCAGGCTAAGAGGACCCAACCAATTATTACTTGAAAATATTTCAATACAGCAGTTCATAAAAGTACAAGAGGAAAAAAGATCAAGGTCATTGTGGGTGGGTCATAAATTGTAGAGTAAAGTTACAATCCAAAGTAAGGATAATTAAGTGCAAGTTAAAAAGATGTGTCAAATGGGTATTCGGACTACCCTGTTAATACGTGCACTTTAAAATATACACTGCCTTTCTTGTGGTAAAAATAAGACTAATAATAATAGTTGCCGTTTGATTACTGCTTAGTATGTGCCATTGCTGGATTAAAAGGCTTTTGGTGGAATATCTCATTAAGTTCTTCCAACTCTTTAAATTTTACTTGTTTTAAAGATAAAATTCAGAGAGGTTCTCAGTTTTGTCTTAGTTGTGATTTTAAACATGAAAAAGTTTTTGAAAAAAAGTTGGGGTGAGAAATCATTTGGAAAGAAAGAACCAATGAGATTTAGTGTTAAGAAAAGAAAAGCTAGATTCTGGTTCCATTGCTGTCACTATTCAGCACTAGGTTCCCAGGTTGGTTAGGGACCCATGTTGTTTTCTCATCTTTACAACTAGGGAGTCAGACTAAATTCTTTTTTAAGGCAGTCATTCAACCTTCCTAATGCAGGGACCCTTTAGTTCCTGGGGGTCTTGACCCACAGGTTGAGAACCGCTGTTTTAAGGCATAATTCAGCTTTCTGTGTTTACTTGGCAAATGCCATGTTTGTAAATAATTTAAGACCCTTTAACATGTATGTTTACACCATGTTACCCTCATAGACTATTAGTAAAGTTATATCAAAATATGAATAAAAATTGTGTAATTGTTTTGGTCTAGTACTAGTCTAGTTCATTACTTTGGTTATAAAATAATAGAATTATATATTAGGTCCCTTCAAAGTATGGCGATATCTGTTGAGCCTAACACACTTGAGAAGCTGTAGTTGGAATAAATGAAATAGGACATATTTGAAGGAAAATGATGAGAAATGTGTCACATTACCTATCTCTAGGGGTGCTTTGTTTAATAAAAGGAATGTAAGCCTTTGAAAATGCATACACAATCATTAACTTAGGTAGGTTCTAGTATGTGCCAGTAGGTTCTATAAGAACTAGTAAAGAGTGAATCATACAATTTTTACTTATTTGCCCAATGCCTCTTTTCTTTAATTTATGGTGACTGATTTCAGAACTTGTGGAAAAGTGCATGAATAAAATAATGCCACGGTGTAGCGAAGAAATAGAGAGCTTTAGAAATGTCAACCCTGGAACTTTTTCCTGGAATTGTAATTGAGTATGAATCATTGAAAACTTTTTCAGCATTGGAGGTTACACAGTGGCAGTATCAATACCAGTAGGCATGACAAGGAAGTTAGGGGAAAAGCAATTTTCATTGCCAAGACTTTGTTCTCTCTGTTTATACTTTTATATTAAGGAACATGTACATTTTATATTTTATATCATCTTAGTAAAACATTAGGGCTCAGGTTCAACTTTTCAAATGCATTAGATATAAGAGGCAGTTTAACATTTAGTAAATAATCAGTACATAAGTGACCTATTAAAGTTGAAAATGTCTAACATACTTTGAATCAATAAAAATATAGGTGAAAAACAAGAATAAATAGGAAAAGTCTTTTATTGCTACAATTATGATTTGATGGTTAAGAATCCCTGATAAATTGAGTCAACTTTGTTTAAAAAGTACATTTTCACAGTTTGAAGCAGCACTGTGCTCATTGATAGCTGCCTGATCAAATATACCTTACTGTGGTGGTAGTTTATTTACCTTTGATCTACCTTGGGACTAATCTGACATTTTCAAAGTTTACCTTCTGCTTTTCAGGACTACTTGCCCTCTGTGCTATTTTCTCTCAAGGTAGATTAACCCTCTTCCCCATTTCAGAAACCAAGTAGCTATCTGTTCTCCTCCCCCCCCACCCCCCGTTGCCCCCTCCCTAAAAGGGCAGGTTAGGTAAAAATTAGTATTGTATCATTCACTGTTTAATTTTATTTTAATTCTAACTTAATCTATTTGTGTGATTAAAACCAGGCTTTTGATTTTAAGCTTATATTATTCATAATTATGGAATTAATAACTTTTTCAACTATTGCAAGATTTTCAGCCTTAGTAAGCAGGTGAGGAGGTAATCATGCCTTCTTGGCCCAGTGTGATGGCATGTACCTGTAGTCCTAGCTACTTGGGAGGCTGAGGCAGGAGGGTTTCTTGAGCCCAGGAGTTTGAGGTTGCATTGAGCTAGGATGGTGCCACCACACCCACTCTAACCCCAGGTGAAAGAGCATGACCCTGTGTCAAAACAAAACACAACAAAACCTTCTTTGGTAAAGCTTGCTGTGAATGAAATTTGATTTAGTATTCCCTGTTCCATCCCAATTTTTCTTGGTGCAGTGGGTATGGAAGAGAAGTAGCTGGCTTCCCTTCCCTTTTGGAAGAGCATGCTTGATTCACATCCAGGAAAAGCCCAGGTTTCCATGGCTGGTTTTTACTGTATCTGGAGGTCTTCCTCATGCCGTTTTTGGAGCAAGGTTATCTGTTGCTGCCTGTTCTTACCCTACATTTAATCTTGCCTTTTCTATCCTCTCTCCCACACTCCTACCCACCCAAATGAAAATTCCCACATAGAATTTTGTATTGACTGAAACAATGTTTAGTGGTCATTAATTCATGTTACTCATAGTTTAAGTTATTTCTACTTTTTGTTGGAATATTTTGATAGTGTTACTATAGTGCAGTATTTATTGTTAATAGACGTGTTTATATTTATTTTCACTCATGAAACGGGTTTATAGAGGAGCATGTTTATGTGAAGAGCAACAGCTTATGTTAGTTTTGGCCAGAATGTAGTAGTTAAAGACTACTTAAAGACTTGTTTTGTGGAGTGGGTCCTTGAGACCATTGCTAGTGTACGCATGTTATGCTTTGATACTTTGCTGCCCACCGAAGTTTTCACAAAGTCTTCCTGTAGAACTCAGTAATTGTTTCAGAACCCTCTGCTTTAATTATATAGTCTATATAGCTTCTGAAATCAAGAGCTGATTTTCCACCCTTTACTCCTTAGCTGACTTGTTCTTCTGAAAGAGATTGTTTGGGGGTTTTAGTTCAGCCACACTATTTTAGATCAAGTCTCTATATTTGGTTTTCTGTTTGAAGAGACCTCACACCAACACGTGGAAATACAACTCCTTACATGCTGGTAGTAGTAAGATACTGTAAAATCTGAGGGTTTTTTCTGAATAGTAGTTTATGGACTTCATTGTTGGAGAAAGTAGATAGCTAGGATGTTGTTAAATTGTACCACTACTTTTACTGATAGGGGCCCAGAAAGACTGTTTCATTCTGGAGTTTACTAAAGGAGAAACTTAAAACTTATTTTTAAGTTTTTCTTCCTTTCTTCCACTCCCCTGTAAAGTTACCATTTTGCAGGTACTACTTCTTTATCAGGAAAATTCTCATTTAAGTAAATTCTCATTTAACTTAACATTGTAAGTTACCATTTATCCCCATTTTACAAATGTCAAACTGAAGCTGAAAAGAAACTAAAGCTTGAGAATTGAGACTCTGTGTCTTCATTTGAACACAGTGCTCTATTTTTAACATCTGTACAAGATCTTCTACTGTTGAGGATAAAATCTATGTGACATTTAAAAAAATTGAATTACTCCATTGATTATTAGAGTAAGCTAGAGCTTGGTATTTTAAGTAGAATTATTTAACCATGAGACTTGGCTAATTTTCAGAGTAGATAAAATCAGAAGTCAAATGGCTTTATAAATTTGTTTAAAGGTGTATGGCTATAACTCTGTTTTCTAAATTCACTTTTGGTTGTGATTAATATGTTTTAAATTTCATTTATTCATCTGATATATTAACCATTTTCTCTTGGTACTGTGGAAAAAATATTTTTTGTGTGTTTGAAAACTTTCATTATAAATTGTTGATTATATTCTTTCAGACATAGCCATGTTAGAAATATTCAATGACATTTTATAGTTCCTGAAACTTTGGGATTTTTTTTGTTATTCCAATTTTTTTTTCTTTTGGAGTTTTAGGCATAACATTATTTTTATACCACATCATGAGATTTGGTTTCACAGTGGTGATGGTGTTGATCTAGCATTGGAATGTTAATCTCATTTCGGATGCTGTGTCTGCAGTGTAGCTCTAATAACTGTAAATGTAAAGTAGGATTTTTCTTGATTTTAAGCCAATGAGTGACTGAGATTTGACTCACAGATGATCAGCTTGTGCTATTACCTAATAATGTTACTGACAGAAACTACTGGTTTGCTGATGCTTTAGGAGGCCACCCTAGAATCATAGCCTTAGCAGCATTATTGACTTTGGCCATGTTTCAAAACATTTTGTTTTACCAAATTTAATTCAGTTTGCATTTTTTCTTTCTGGAAGAACAATCCATTCATTTGCTATTGGAGTAGCCTCTTCTTAACTTTGTCATTTCATGTTTTATCTCTAAGAAGCAAAGATGTAGCCAAAGAGGCTACTTCAAATTAGTTTAAAAAGTTAGAGTAGAAGCAAATTACATTTGGCAATCTAACAGTCATGGACTATAGAAAAATTAACTCTGGGAGAAAAATGCAGGGTTTCTTTCTTTCTTTCCTTCCTTTTCTTCCTTCCCCTCCATCCCTCCCTCCCTCCTTTCTTTCCTTCCTTCCTTCTTTTCCCCCTAAATATATAAAAGGAATGGAAATGTAACAACAAAGGTTTGTGTATTTTTCACATCCTCATATGTAATAGCTTGTTGCTGTGGTAAGCAGCGTGCTTCACAACCTTGTAACTTGTCCTCTGTTTCCTGTCTTGGAGAATGGTACCACCCTTCTCTAAGCAAGAACTTGGGAACCATCTAGAATTTGCTCTTTTCTCCAGTTGATCACTTAAGTCCTATCAGTTTTACTCCTTAAGTTCTTCTAGAGCGGCTCTTTTTCAGCATGCTTCCTGTCTTAAGTGTCACTGAAGACACATACACACATGCCCCATTCCTCATATAAGCTACAATTTTGGGGTGCTTACCCGTATGCTTCAATTGTTCCTCACCTGGGCAACACAGCCTACCTTGTTGCATTTATTAGTCAGTCTCAGTGCTATATTCATTCACCCAAATCCAGCCTTCAGATTGTTGCTGTTCTTCCCCAAAGGCAAATTTGATGGTAGCCTCTTGCTGCCTAGAATCCTTCAGTGGTTTTCTACTGTGTTCTCCGTTCAGTCCAAACTCACTGGCATAGTTTAATAGTGTTTTTCAATCTGAGTATGACTTTCTACCTGTGGGTCATGGAATCACTTTAGTAGGCTGTGACCAGCATTATACACATATTCTTACAAAGGTAAAATAAACCAAGTGAGGTAGTGTGACATACCTGTAGTCCCAGCTATTTAGGAGACTGGAACAGCAGGACTGCTTGAACCCAGGAAGGTGAGGCTTAGTGATTCTGCCTGTAAATAACCACTGCACTCCAACCTGGGCAAAATCTTGATCCACCATTTTCTTAATAAAAAAAAAAAAAAAAAAAGAGAATAGTAGTATCAGTGTGTGCCATATGTAATAAGGGTGTAGTTACTCACATATTTCTGTGGTACTACTAATGTTATAAAATTTATATCTTACAGTAAGTTGTGGTTAAAGGTTATACTTTTTACCCCATTCTTCGATATGCAATGATCCTAGATATTTTAGTTTACTCAGATTTTCTCCGTCTACTTTTATACCTTTACTTATTCTGCTCTCTTGGTCAGACCAGCCTCCATGGTTCCTCTAGCTAACTCACAGGCTCACTGTCTCCAGGAAGTCTTTTCATAATAATTTACCATAAAATACCTTTTGCAACGCGTATGAATGAATTTGTATGCAATTTCCTAAACCAGTATCATTGCTCTCTCTTGTCTGTTTACTAGTCTGTCTCCATTAAGGATAGAACCTATCTCTCCTTTTTTTTCCCTCCCTTTCTTTCCCCTCCACTGTTTCCCACTATAGCCCAGACTGAAGTGTGGTGGGATTGATCAAGCAATCCTCCTGGGCTCAAGCAGTCCTCCTATAATGGTTTTGTACTTGTACTTTAAACTCTTCTCTGTTTAGCAGTTGTGCAGAATGTGTTGTCATTTTGTGATTTGTGGTCAAGGAATTTTGATGAAGCTCTAATGCTGGGCAAATAATGCTTATTTGCTTTTATGGAAATTGGGTGGTTTCAGAAAAGAGAACTTTCATGTATAGAGGTAATCAGATTCTGGGGAGATGGGTGGGATATGATTATTATATTATGAAGTAATATATTTTATTCTAAATTTAAAACTTTTGTAATTGGCATTTTCAGTTAGAATATTTATCTTCTTATAATTTTTATCTTTTTGAGAGATCATTATTTGTTAAACTATTGATAGGTTCTTGTGGAGAACTATTATTGAAGAGAGATCCATTTGGTGGATATAATTTTTCTTAAAAAAAGAATGACTCAAGAGAAAACCTCTAAATGCAAGTACCAGAAAAACTACGACACATCTCAGTGAATTTGCCAGTGGTGAGTTTGCATTTGATTTTACAGGGTCATATGTTTTTGAATCATGTGGCACAGTGTCCTTGGAGTTCAGAAGCACTTAATTATTCATTAGCAAATGCAGTTACTTTGTGTTTATAAAGTTTGCATATTAAATTTTAATTAAGCCTGTTTTCTTAATTAAGACTTCTTCCATAGAGAAAAATAATCTATAAATGATACAAGTTTCAGAAACACCTTTTTGACTTATATATCCTATATGGCTTTACAGTTGATCCTTTTATACTGCATTTTAAAAATATGAATTTTAAAAGCATTTAATATGAGGATAATACTTAGTGTTAAAGAAAGGCTTAAATTAATCATTTTGTTTGTAAGTTTGGTGTTCCTTTGGCTGTCTTTATTTTATGGTTTGTTGAAAGTCAAATTTGGAAGTTATACATTTGTTTATAAACTTAGAAGAACGTGTAAATATATAAGGAAATGTATACTTTCTTCCCCTAGCTCATTGATAACCACCACTAATACCTTGGTTGGCATGCAGAAATTACTTTTACATATATACATATATTTTTTCTAACAAAAAATGTTACGCAAACTTCTCCCAATATTTAATTTTTCAAAAATTTCAAACAGTCAAATTGTATATGAAAACAGCACAATGTACCCCATGTTTGCATTAATGTATACAGCTATCAATTAAGAAAAAAAAAAGAAAAAAAATTTCAAACAGAAGCATTGAAAGAATTTTACTGTATAACATATGAATCTCCTTCACATAGAGTCTGTACATTTTATTGAACTTCATTATATATTCATCTATCTCTGTCCATTTTGCTATTTTTTTTGGATATGTTTTAAAGTAAATCGCAAGCATCAATACATTTCTCTCCTACATACTGCAGTGTGTATATGTATCATAGAGTTCAATATTGTTTTACTTTTTTATGGTAAATTTATATACCACAAAATGCACTTATATATACATGTAGGTGTAGTCTTAAGGGTACATTTGCTGAGGTTTGACAGATTTGTATAAACTGAAAATGTCTAAAGAGATAGAACTTTATTGGCACCATAGAAAGTTCCCTCACATATCCGTCTCCCAGAAAAACCTCTGTTAAAAGTCCACCCCACGCCCCTGTAGATTTTGCCAGTGTAACTTGTTTTATTCACTCAACGATATGTCATGATTAGTCATGTACAGATCTAGATGTGCCTCTTTTTCTTCCTTTTTTTTTTAATTGTAGTAGCTTATAAATAGTTTTCACTATGGACATAATTTATTTGATCATTCTCATCCTTCTACATGGACATTTAGGATATGCCATGTTTATTATAAAAAGTGCCATATCCTTGTATACCTTTGATTGTGCTTGTATATACTTATACAGTCTCAGGAGTACTTTCATAGGTATTACTAAAAATAAACCTGCTGAGTGAAGGGGTTTTGTATTTTGATACAGCCAGTTGTCTTCCCAAGATGATTGTATCCATTTGCATGCACACCAGCAGTGCATGAGAATCATACGCTCTCAACATTGGGTAGCATCTGCCTCTCTAAAAGTTTTTTAACACAGTGGATGAAAAAAGCATGCCAGTTATTTCAGATTTTCCTAATTAATTATTAGCCACTGGATTTTTTTCCTTTTGTGAATTGTCTCTTTATGTATTTTTCTTTTGTCCCTCTTATCAATTATGTGTTATAACATTTTTTTTCAGGGATGCTTTGTCTTTTAACTTTGTTTTTGGTATGTTTCGAGCTTCAGAAATATTGCCTTTTTAGTGGTTAAAATGGCTTATGGGTGTTGGCTATAAAGGCTTTTCTCATTCCAAGATTGTAAAACCACTTATTATTTTCTTCTAATAATTTTCCTTTTAATAAAATTTAGAAGAAAAAGAGAAATCACTGAGAATGGAGGTGCCAGGAAAAATTTCATATGGAGAGTGAGATTCAAATTGATGTTGAAATGTGATAAATAGAGTAAGCAGTATGGCAGGGTATTTCAGACAGGAGGAATGTGTGATGACACATATTTTTCATATTCATGAAACAGTAATACGACCACTTTGTCTAGGTAGAGTCAGATTAATTATAAGTTTAGAGATAAACGTATGCCTGGATTTCTTGTTAATTGTTGCAGCTAAACTTTGTGATTTCCTAAAATCTGCATTTCCATGTGACAGTTTTCTGTCCTATAGTTGTTTTCTGTTACTGTCTTTTTGTAGTGACTGGACCATTCTTCTTAAGGAAAGTACATACTGTTATACAGCTGGCTGGAAATACAAAAAAAAGGAGAGATGGTGTTACATCAGCATAATTCAAACACATATTTACTCACTTCTAGTTTATCAGAGTAGAATTATAATTTCTTTTAAAAAGTTTGTGCTGTAGTAATTTACATCATTATTAGTCACTGCTCTCAGTTACCAGACAGCAGTCTTGAAAAATGTTGGAATACCTGTCCACTAATTACATCAAAGTTTGAGTTACAGCTCACCATTTAACATGCAAATTAATATGCTGGAGTCTCTAGCTTTTTATAAGTGCTAGACCGAGCAACAGCATCCTGTTTAGGTTGGTTGTGGCTCAGGATGTGTAATAGTTTCTCTTCACCCCTAAGCCACGCCTGCTAGATATTTAACTGAGTGGAGTGATCTTGCCACTCTACCAGTTACATGTTTATAGTTGTAACCTGATTTGGAGCTCTTGGGAGACCACTGTTTTCTTCTCTACAACCCAATTTAAAGGATTATGTGGCACTAGTTTTTACTAATCAGGTATTTAAACAAATATTGAACATCTTATTTGTTTCCTGTTTTATTTTTCTATCCTATGCTCACTTTTCCTTGGGGATACTTTTTCTTTTAGAACTTGTCATCCATGTATGTTCACATCCAGGAAAAATGGACACATTTTAAACTATACTTTTCATTATATAGATTTTCTGTTGTGAGAGATCTTTTCTCTTCTCTGGAGGGGAGAATAAAATAAAATGCGAACAGTGAATGAGTATTAGATAATTTTGCAACTTGTTTTGCTCCTTGTATCCTTTTCTCTTTCCAATGTTAATAAACTTAGAACTAAGTAATGAAATTGCTCTATCCCATTTGATTATTGGAATTCACGTTCTGGTTGTTAGTCCTGAATAGAACTGAAACATTAAAAGAAAAAAGGTACATGGAATTAATAATATTGAACATGCTGAGGGACAGCCTTTTGTCATTTCTTTTAGCACTTGATTGTCAGCAAGATTGTAAAAATTTAACATTCTTTTGAATATTTCTTTTTTCAGCTATATAGATAGCTTTCCATTTGTATTTGAGTTCTAATTTTTAAAATAATGATACCTAGCAAATTAAATAGCATACTTTATCCTCTCTGACTTTCCTCACTTTAATGGTACTGATTGGTCTTTTCTTTTCTAATTAAATGGTAAGGAAGTTCAACTTTTACTTTTTCAGCGCTTTGTCTATTTTAGAATTCTTACACAAGAACTGTAACAACGTGAACCATGTCTGGCTTAAACTGTTGGGTGGGATTGAGTTATCTTTTTTTTCTATTGTCTGAATATTTTCAAGATCTAGGTATGAAAGAAAAAGGGGTATTCATTTAAAATTATTCCTTATTCACTTTTTCTTTGTTTTAGTAATTTTATAGCTTTGAAGAACACTGGCCAAGGCCTCTGAGTGATGGTACCCCGAGGCTCTTCAACTGATGATATTCTTAGAATCAAGTAGTCTGGGATATAAGCTGAAAATCTGGGAGTCATCCTTGACTCTTTCCTCTATAACCCCTAATATCTAATTAATCAGAAAGACTCAATGCTTTAATTCTTGTTTAAGCCTTAATTTAACTAGTCAGCATCTTCTGTGCCCCTGCTAAGATCTTGTTCACAAATCTAGAACTTATCCTATTATACAGGATATCCATAAAGTTTGTGTGCAGTTTTAAAATAGTATATTAAACCTTTTTTATGATTCTTTTTCTCCTTACACTTTTAGTTCCTTTAAGCAAAGACTATGTCTTATTCACCAAAGTATCTATAGTGTTTTGCAAGTGACTAATGTATAGTGGAGGTTTGATAAATATTTCTTGAACTAAGGTCAACTCATTGCTGTATTAAAGTGTTAGTGGAATTCCATGGCCTGTTGTTCTTAGGTACCAGAAGCTATATCTGATACCTGGAGAGCATTTAAAGCATTTTATTGGTTTTTGAGCTTTATGAAAGCTGAATCAATTCAGTAGATCTAGAATAGAGTCTGGGTATATGTATTTTAGAAGAGCTCCCTAGGTGATTTTGGTTTTCTTACAGATTTGAGAACCATTATCCTAGTTTATCATTATACCATTTTGTTTTATGTAAGAGGTGTCCCATAGACCTTGTAAGTAATTTCTTATTTAAGCTTTGTAAATTGTATCTGCTAAAGTATAATATATTTTGTCACTTTTTTTTTTTACTGTTAGTATAGAAATCTCTTTAAGTATCTCATTAGAAAATTTGTTGGCTGATTTTTTTATATACGACTATAAAAAAAAGCCTTATTTAAGTGGAGTTCTTGATTTGGAAGCAATGAAATGTTTAGTAGGCCTTCCTTCTATGAGTTTTTAATATTTTTAGCAATTTGTAATTTTCTCCTTTCATTGTAATTTTTCAAAATGATTTTTAAAATATTTTATCATGGTTTAAAATTTAAGGGCACAGATCTTATGTGTATGGGTCAGTGAATGTTTATGTTTGTATATACACACAAAGTAGATCCAGGTCAAGAACATCTCTAGCTCCTCACAGGCTCCCCATGTCTCTTTCCAGTGATTATACATCTCTCTCCCACAAGAAAAGCAGTGTTTTGACTTGAATGATTATTAGTCTTAAGATAAAAGCTATTGAAAATTTTTGTACTTACTTTAGTAGACATAATGTGCTCATTTCTTTTGGGTTTACACATGGAATTCCTGGGTTAAGGACAGATTTCTGTTTTAAATTCAGTAGATAATGCTAATTTATATTCTTGACAGCAACTCATAATGAAAAGTTGAAATTAAATTATTTGAAGATTATGGTGAAATTGAATATCCAGAACCTTCTCTTTGTTTTCAAAGTATTTGTTGTTAAAAAAATCAAATATACAAAGAGAACCCAAGAAATGCCATTTTGTAGTCGCCAGAAATGTAGTTTTGCTTTGATGAAATAATTTTTTCTGTGTAATTTTTTTTCTTTTTCTCTTATCCTTAGAATCATCTTTCCTTGTGGGCTGGCAGGCGCTGATAGGACTGCAAAATGGGTCTTCGGATTCACTTTGTTGTTGACCCACATGGTTGGTGCTGTATGGGTTTGATTGTCTTTGTCTGGTTGTACAATATTGTTATAATTCCCAAAATTGTCCTCTTTCCTCACTATGAAGAAGGACATATTCCAGGCATATTAATAATAAGTAAGTTTCTGGATTTTTATTTGTTTTCTTATATAATTAAAGATTATAATCATTGTGAATGCTTTTTGAATATAGTGCTATGATAACCTTTCTTTTAATATATTTGATATTTTAATAGTACTGTTAATATTCGCTTATTTGATAAATTATTTAAGTTTTAAAAAAGAGTGGCCTTTATATATTTGCAGAGTGAGATAAAAGTGATATGTTCATAATTATTTAACTCTACAAAATATATAAAGACTGTTTAAAATAAACTTGACACAATGATGATGACTTGTGTATCTGTATTTTTAATGTTTCTCTTTTGTACTTAATTGTAAACATGGAAGTTTTGAGAATGGAAATGGTAGGGAGCAGTGAGAATTTCATGATACTAAAATTATTGATTATTAAGTTTTATGATAACACTTTGAACTTTTGGATAATTATTTTGTGTTACTATCAATTGGTGATGGCTTGCTTGTGATTAAAATACTTAGTCTATATAATATATTTTACATGTGCATGGAACTTACAGTTTTCATATATATCACCTCATTTGGCCCTCACAAGAGCTATGGGAAACATAATCTCTGTTTCTACAAGTGAGAAAACTAACCGACACTATGCAGTCAGATCAGGATGGAGCACTCAGATTATTCCCTTTTACATAGGCCGTGTGTTGTTCTTTATACTCTCAACCAAATGCTTACATTCTTATTGATTAACTTAAAAATATAGAATTCTGGTGACAGAATCTGTTTTCCCTTACAGTTTGTTTTTCTGGTTATTAATCTTAAAATTCAAAAGTTTCTAATTCTTTTCAGGTATCTTAAGATTCATTAAAAAGGGTGATGGAACACTACTAATTCAGAATAATTTTGAAGATAGACAGTTAATGAAAAAGTTTAACTGTGGAATATCTTTTTTTTATTATTAAGTCAAATACACATAGCAACTGTGGAATATTTTTAAAATGTTATTTTGTTCCTTTCAAATATAATACATGTAGTAATTAAAAAGGAGCTCACTTATTTATATCACTATTGACGAGGAATCAGTGTTAATAGGAAATCTGATTTATAAGTTTATCATTTAGTTTCATGCAAAACAATATTTTAAATTAGTATCTAACATAGTCCTCTTGGCAGTACTTTTGGTGAATAAAATCAATTAGTGATTTAGTTTTTCCATTTTATCTTTTGAAATTTATCCTGATGGTATTGGTTAGCATATATATTTTTAAACTTTATGCTTGTTGATACAGTGTTTTGAAGGATGAATGACTAATTTGTTTATTTTATTTATTTATTTTAAAGTATTCTATGGCATTGCCATATTTTGTCTGGTTGCCTTAGTGAGGGCCTCAATAACTGATCCAGGAAGACTCCCGGAGAACCCTAAGATTCCACATGGAGGTATGGCACTCTAGATTTATGAGTTTATTAATATAGGTTAGTGGTATACATCATCTGACACCACTTTTAAATCTCTGCTCATGTATTTTCTTTCTAGACATCTTTATTTAAAATTCAGCCTCTCCTGACTTCTGGCTCTCCTTTTCAGTTTACTTGTTTGTCCCTGCCTTCCCATTCTATACCTATAAAAGCCCGGTAAAGGTGTAGATTTTTTGTTTTGTTTTCTTCATTTGTTCACTACTATGTTCTTGGTGTCTAGCAGAATCTCTGTCACTTAGATGCTCCATAAATATTTGTTGAATGATACGTAATTATCTGAGAAATTGCATTTTTACTTAATGAAGGAATTTTCTTGATTTTTCCACTTTCCTCATTATAAACATAACATTGCTTGGAGTAAATATGTGTAGTATTATGGATATCATTATCCATATTTCTCCAAGGGCTAAGAATTCAGTGAAAAATTTGCAAACCTTTTATTCCAGTGTCAATTGATTTTTGATCACACCATTCCGTAATAACCATTCAAACCACAAAAATGAATTGAAAATGTCTTTGCTGGAGGCCAAGGCAGGTGGATAGCTTGTGCTCATAAGTTTGAGACCAGCCTGAGCAAAAGCGAGACCCTGTCTCTATTAAAAATAGAAAAACTGAGGCAAGAGGATCACTTGAGCCTAAGAGTTGGAGGTTGCTATGAGTTATGATGCCAGGGCATTCTATCAGGGCGACAGCTTGAGATTCTGTCTCAAAAGAAAAAGAAAATGTATTGCTAATTGTATTACATACTAGGTATAGCACAACTTCATTTATCTTCTTTCCTCTTTGAGTCTCACTTTTTGATTATTTGCTAGATAAACTTTGAGAACTCTGTACTTTCTTCTAGTAAGAAATTTATGTGTTTATGAAGTATATTATAGAACCAGAATTCTTTTTATAGTAATTTAGTGGCTTCCAAACTTGCTATACATTAGAATCACCTGGGGAGCTTTTAAAACTCTTAATATTCAGGTTTAAGTCACACCCCATATAATTAAATTAGAATGCTTGAGGGTAGGAGTCAGGTATCAGTATTTTTGAAAGAACCTAGATGATTTCAACGTGTAGCAAAGTTTGGGAACCAAGGTATTAATTCCTCATGAAATTAGATTAAGTGACTAGTCACTTAGAGAGACTCTCTTAAATCCTGATTGTTGTGTTTCATGACCTATCACTGAAGGGGCTCATTTGGCCTTGCAAATTTGGAGGTTAAATGAGACTATTACACTGATGTTTATGTAGCTATAGACATTTTGGGCATTATATTGAATATTTATTTATTTATTTATTGATATAGAGTCTTTGTCATCCTTGGTAGAGTGCTGTGGTGTCATATTTCACAGCACCCTCAAACTCTTGGGCTCAAGTTATTTTCTTGCCTCAGCCTCCTACGTAGCTGGGATTATAGGTGCCCAATACAACTCCTGGCTATTTTTAGAGACGGCGGTCTTGCCTTTGCTCAGGCTGGTGTCAAACTCCTGAGCTCAAGCAATCCACATGTCTCAGCCTCCCAGAGTGCTAGGATTAGAAGTGTGAGCCGCTGTGCCCGGCTGAATAATTAGCTCTTATTAATGTATAGAAATAGTAGCATTGTCGCTTAGTAGTTTGTGTGGGTGCATGTGTCGTGGCAGGGTTGGGGAGGGTGTCACTCTGTAGTCTGAATAGAATACCTCTTCTTCCCAATTTGCTTAGCCAAAAACTCTTTAAATTATTGCATGCGTATGTCATCTACTTCACCTATAAAATCCAGTGGTCCCAGAAAATCTAAGAACCAAGTTTTTTCTAATTCATGACCCATTTCTGATGAACTCTTTGCAGTAGTCAGACATTTAAATGCCTACATGCTCCTGACACTATTGAGCACCAAATAAATCAAATTTGTGAGCCTGAGTCCACATCCACTGTGTTACTTTTAGTTTGTAGACTGTAGTGAGGGAGGACACTGTGGCGTATTGTTGAGCAAAGTTTGGATGTTGGTATGATATCTTGTCGCAGTTGATATGTGGCCAATTTTTTTTTTCTCTAAGTCCAGGAAACTTCCCTTTTACCCAATTGAAAAAAATAGATTTTTCTATCACATTTTAATGTTTCTCCAAAGTCTTTTGTTATCTCATATCAGATGATTCTCATGGTGATTTTACGAGGCGGGTGGAGGTCAGGAGTGCAGATTATCTTCCTGAATCATACAGGTTGGTATAGAGCTGGCGTGACACCCGGAAGACCCAGATTGTTGTCTCTGTCACCTTTCAACCATGGATCTATGTACAGATTGTCAATTTTAGCTCTTTATTCACCTTTGCTATGATTATGGTAAATTTCAGTCTTCATGTACTTTTTGGTGTTGGTTACCTGATTCGTTTGCGATTTTAACTTAGTTAAAAGAATACAAAATTTTAACAGTGAAAAATAATATAGTGTAACTAAACAATCAAAGCTATAGAATGAAGTTATTTGTACAGAAATGTTTGAAGGTCGAACAGTTTTATATATTTTAATTCTTCAGAAAAGGACATTTGAAACTCTAATTCTTTTATGATTTTAACCATTTTTTATTGACTTACTCTGAACTATTTTACATGCCTTTGATTTTTGTTTAAACAGAATGACATTAGTGGATATGTCGTCCACTAAATATAAGGAGTTTGAATGTAAGAAAATTTTCCATTTTCTCACAAGAAGATCCCCAGAATTTAATTTTATAAACCTTTGGGCATATAGGTGAAATAGTCAAATTAAATTGCTATGTGTTTATATTATTTGAATTATTCACACACATATTTGAAATAACAAATATAAAATAATGCCTTAAGTTAGAAATGTTATTCTTTTACATTTTATGAAATAATTTTATTTAAGCTCTTATTTTTAAATAAATCTGCTTTATTGAGCATAATTTGTATGCTATATAATTTACCCATTTAAAAATATAATTTAATATATTTACAGAGTTGTGCTGCCATCACCATAGTCAACTTGAGTACATTTTTTTATCATCAAGCTCTTACCTTGCTTGTTGACATCAGTGTTTTTGTCATCATTAGAGCCATTTTTGATCTGGTGTTACAGAGTAAAATATTCCTTCTGATTTTTTAAAGAATATTGTCAGGGAGACCAGCCCCAAACATGCTATGGGTCTCCTTCCAGTGCTTGGTGGGGCAGAAAGGCTGATTGAAATTATTAGAAATAGTTAGAAAATAATAGAGACACAGAGATAAGTTTTAAGAGCAGGGAGGATTTGGGAGGCAGCACACTGTTCTCCTTGAGGCTTCCAGTGCCCTAATCAGGCTGAGTAACACACATCCCTGTTATAATCATCAATCTCAGGAAGGCAAACAATCCTGTCATGGTTCTTGCTGCGCTTGCATTTCTATTAAATAAACTAATTCTTTCACTAACTACGTTAATTGTATGGTTTTACTTGCTACTTTTTTTATTGTTTTAAGGTATTTGTGATCTTAACACAGAGTCTGGATAGATTAGGAGCCTGACACCAGGGTAAATACTCCAGCCAACCCATAGTCAGGATTCATAGATGTGATTGTTTAATACCCTGAAAGCCTTGTATCCAGACAGAGAGACTCTCCTGGCCAAACTAAGGTGACAGAAGAAGAGAGTATTTCATTTCCTTTTCTGGTTCGGAGCAATTCTTGCTGTATTCAACAAAGTTTATACATTTTGCATTTTTAACTCCCCCCAAAGCACACTCTGGGCTCAAACAGCCCTGCCCTGGCAGAGAATGGCCTCAGAGGCCTGCAGCCTGGGGCCCAGGTTCCGGAAGTGCTGTGGGGGAGGGAGGATTCTCCAGCAAGCCAGCCTTCAGAATTTAAAGTCACAGGGTCTGTGCGCTTTGTACTCAAAGCTAGGAATTCTCCCAAATTATTTTCTACTTTTTCTGTGTTCCCTTTGTCCATTCTCTGCAATCCTATTTCTAATTTCTAATCTATTTAGAAGTAACAATTGAATATTGGTTTCAAGCTTCTAAAATAGTAATTACTATTACTAGTAGTGCAAGCACATCAAAATATGACTCTTAAATATTCCCACATGCACTCTTCAGAATATACCATGTTTTGCTACTGTCCTCAAGATTTTACTCTGAGCTATAAGGATGTATGTGCTATTAAAGATAAGAGTAATGCATTTACTCATAATTTGCCTTTTTTCTTCCCTTTTATGTTGCCTTTTAAAAAGTGATCTGTAAGAGACTTACTAATATTTATTTCCTACATTGATTAACTCACTGGGTCAGGGAACCTCTATTAGGACCCAAATATTATATCAATTTTGATAGTTTCAATCACCATTTTTCTCTTTACAATATTATTTGGTGACTTAAAATATATTCACTGAGAAAGTGCTCCTGAAAATGTGAGTCCTTTAAGAAACTCAAAGTAGGCTAGGCATGGTGGCTCCTATAATCCTAGCATTCTAGGAGGCTGAGGTGGGTGGATTGCTTGAGCTTAGGAGTTCAAGACCAGCCTGAGCAAGAGTGAGATCCCATCTCTAAAAATAGCCGGCATTGTGGTAGGTGTCTATAGTCCCAGGTACTTGGGAAGCTGAGGCAAGAGGATTGTTTGAGCCCAAAAGTTTGAGGTTACTGCGAGCTGTGACACCATGGCACTCTACCAAGGACAACAAAATGAGATCCTGTCTCAAAAAAAAAGAAAAAAGAAAAAGACTCAAAGTAGAGGGTGATTCTTTCCTTTCTGAAAAATATATTAATATAAAACCAAACCAAGCATTGCTTTATATTCCTTCAGGCATTTACAGCTTTAATGAAGATCCACAGTAAACAATGTGATGCTATTTACTCACACTGGAGAGCCTCAGTTGTTTATGGAGTTGGTCTTTTTTTTTTTCTTTTGTTTTATGTTTTGATTTTTCCATCCCTTAAAAATGTATTTGTGTTAGCTTTTTATTTTTCTATAGCTATCATACATTATAAGTTGAATTTTCTTTTCCATAGGCTTTTATTTTATTAGATGACTAGTACAAAACCACGTCGGTAATCATCAAACATCAGCACGTGTCAGTCACCAAGATCCTATTTGGATATGAGTAAACCCTGAGGAAGAAAAGAAAAAGGGGAAAATACTTTATAGATGTGTAGGGTATATAAAGTTGGGTGGATTTTTTTTCCTTGAAGCAAAAGATAAAAACATCTTATAGATGACTAATTGAATTTCTAGAATTTTAAGATAGTGATTTCTTCTTTGTGCCCTGAACACATAGGGATATGTGTGCCTGTGCATGCGTATGAAACTGAGTTTTTACAGGTTTTTTTCATTTCAGATACTTCTGTAGTTATATTCACTTTAGCTAAAGAAATGTTTTATGTTCTTTCTTTAAACAAATTTGTGTCCAGACCAGACTCGAAAACTATTCTTTACTGTAAGGGCCTGATAGTATTTTCAGTTTGATGGGCCATACGGTCTCTGTCATAACTCCCCAGCTCTTCCATGATAGCATAAAAGCAACTGTAGAGGATATGTAAATGAGTGGACATAACAGATAGAACTTTGTGGACACTGAAATCTGAATTTCATAGGATTTTTACATCACACAAATGATTGTGTTCTTTTTTTCAATGATTTAAAATCATAAAGATTATTCTTAGCTCACAGATCATACAAAAACAGGTGGTGGGTTGGATTTGCCTGCAGACTGTAGTTTGCCAATCTGTGGTCGAGACTACAGAATTATGGGCTTGCTTTGACTATAGCCAAATGCTCTCTTCTCTTCTGAGGACACATAGACATTTTAGGTATGAAATGCATTTATTCTCTAGAATATAATGAATACATTGTATTTACGTTTTAAGGGACTGATTTACAAACAAAGTTATTATGTTGCCTTTTTGCAAACATTGGCCTGTGGAAAGTCTCCTTCCTGTCTGTCTGTATTCATAGAGATGTGTTTATTCAGTGTTTTAACACTGAGATGTTTGGGAGCATTGATCTAAGTGGGAAAAAATTATATGCTTGTAACATCATAATGCACTACATATTAATGGGTTTTCATTCCAATTACAGTTCAGTCATGCTAGTATAACTGTATCTAAATTAACCTAATATTGTTGCTTTCTCACATGATTTGTTTTCATTAAAATGAGAACCGTAAGAAATCAAAAAGGACTTTCTTTTAAAAAGATATTTCAAATGTTAAAGATAATTTCCCAACTTTAATATTATTAGAATAAACAATTAATTTGATAGATGTTTCTTCAGAGACACGTATAGCAGAATGTTTTCCTAACACTTTACTATATAAAATGCCATATGTTGAGTTACTCCTGGCCATTGAACTAAAATAATAGAATTTAAATAGGATACCATTTTAGGAAATTGAATAGGACCTACCATTACCTTCTTTACATTTATTAATAATCTTTCTTCTTTTAGAATTTTAAAGTTTTCCCAGTTCAGCAAGCATTTAGGGATCACCTGCTATTGTGCTGAGGTCCCATTCTGAATATACTAATAAGATTGTAGGGTAGGTTAAACAAAAGTAATAAAAAAATTTAAGAATTTTGTAAAAGTAAAATTCAATTTCAACAAATATTAATGGATGTATTTTGTATAATAAAGCAATTGTCTCATCTTGGATATGATGCTTAGTTTTTCTGGATCTGATTAAAAAGCAATTTATAAAGAAAACAAACGCCTTTTCTCTTTGCTCATGCAAACTTGATGTTATTAGCACAGAACTTAATTGTGTGCTTTTTCACTATAGGCTAGAGGAATTGCTTCTTGGCAATAGTTCATAATTTTGTAAAATCATCTAAGTAGTTCTTGCTAAATTTCAGTGTCACTCATTTGCCTTCATTTAGGCAATAAGTAATACTTCTTACCATCTTCTTCACTCCTGAGACTACTCTGATAGCTCTTAAACTCATGCGCCATCCTTCTTCAACCTGCTCCCATGCAGGTTCCAAATGAATCTACTGATACTTAAAAAATTATATGTTTTAGGAAAATCAGGACTTAGCCTTATTTCTTCTTTAAAGCCTTTAAAAATAAAATTTCTAGAAATTAATTTGTTTACATGAAATTCTATTTTAATATAACTATTTGGTTGAACTTCAGGGTTTTGTCATTGGATTTTACTTACATTCCAGCAACATGTCCAAAACCCAGGTACACTGTTTTCCATCCCTTTTTTTGACTATAAAAATAGTTTGTTTTTCAATGTTTAATATTAGAAAAATACAAAAGGAGATATGCATAAAATATAACAGCCATATTTATGCAAACACATTTATACTGGAGGCTTAGAAGAAGAAAAATCTATTAAGAGATATATACAGAAGACTTCCTGTAAAATCTTCTAAATAGTTCTTGCTAAATTTCAATGTTATTCATTTGCCTTCATTAAAAGGATTTTAATTTCCTTCTCTAGAAAGAGAGTTCTGGGAATTATGTAACAAGTGTAATTTGATGAGACCAAAGCGTTCCCATCACTGCAGCCGCTGTGGCCACTGTGTGAGGAGAATGGATCATCACTGTCCATGGTAAGAAAAGAAAACAAAAATTCACTTTTAGAAACAAAAAAGTGGTAAAAGTGAATCTTACTACTTAGCTTTAGACAAAAGTTATAATAAAGTTATGCAACTTTTAAAAAATCTGAATAAGGATATCTTTATTTGATCAGATGGTTCTGTCAACTCCCAGTCATTTTCCCACAGAGATCCTATCTTTCCTAACAAGGAGAGATTTGAGTAGAAAACTAAGAATTTACATGCAACCAAATGTACTGAAGGACTAATGTGCTTGTATTAAATGAGGCAATGTATATAAAACCTTTAGTACAGGAGGACAAATAGGAAGTACGTAAATAGTAGCTATTTATGGTCATGATAAACTACATGTAAGTGTTTTTTATCCCCTTTCCATTTTTCTTAATTAATAACATATTTCAAATCCCTGATAAACTCCCATGTCACCCTTGAAGACTTTTAAAGTGTTATTTACTGGCTATGTGTATGAGCATTGCATGCATGTTGAATGTACATAGTAATTTGTAGAGTCTGCTAAACACCTAACATTTTTGGTCAATAGGGGGCTCTCTTGTAATATTAAAGAAAATGTTCAGCTGAGAAATAGAATTTTTAAGAACAAATGCTGTGAGGATTCTGTATTGTATCTCATTTCAAAGCTGTCACAAAAATCTGTGAAGAAGATATTGTATTTAATTCTGTTTTCCTAGCACTGGATCTCTGTATAAATATTTAAACTGGTATAGCATAGCACTTTACAAACAGATCTATATACACATATATAGTATTTGTTTGTACATACGTGTATGTATATGTACAAAGTTAAATGCATAATAGACTTCTTTTTTTTAAATTTTTGAGACAGAGTCTCACTATGTCACCCTCAGTAGAGTACTGTGGCATCACAGCTCACAGCAACCTCAAACTCTTGGGCTTTAGTGATTCTCTTGCCTCAGCCTCCTAATTAGCTGGGACTACAGGTGCCTGCCACAGTGCCTGGCTATTTTGTTGTTGCTGTTGTCATTGTTGTTTAGCAGGCCTGGGCCTGGCTCCAACCTGTCAGCCTTGGTGTATGTGGCTGGTACCCTACTCACTGAGCTACGGGTGCTGAGCCCATAATAGCTGCCTTAAATTTATTACTACATTTATCTAAGTTTGATTTATGCAGAATTTATCTTTGTCTAGTAATGCTAATCAATTTAGAATTTCCCTTATTTTTGATAACTAATTTTGATAGCATACCTAATTACTAAACTTTTAAAGGAAATTTGGTTTTTACTCTAGGCTGATAAAAATAAGGTAAAGTCCTGAGATTAGGAAAAAATAAGAGCAATTTTAGATAAAAGCACTTTGTTACTATAGAAAAAATTTTTTAAAATGTCTAAATCTGTCAACCAGATAGCATAGAATATGACATAGAGTTGGTGTTAAAAAAGTGTGCCTTGCATTTAAACAAATTCCCAAGTAAAATCTCAGTGATCTGTTTTCCATCACAATAGTAATGTAGTTTAAAAAGTTAGACAAAACATGTATTCAGATAAATGGTAAATACACTGAAAAACTTAATTTTGAGCTCTTTTTATACTAGTGTTTCTGATAAACTAAAACCATAAATGTTCATGGTACAGTTGGATATTTATGCTTCCTTTCAAAACAATGCAGTGTTTTTGGGCCACGCCTGTGGCTTAAAGGAGTCAGGCACCTGCCATATACTGGAAGTGCTGGGTTCAAACCTGGCCCGGCCAAAACCTGCAAAAAAAAAAAAAAAAAAAAAAAATGCAATGGCTTAAAAAGACAATCAATCCACGAGGAAATGTTTTTGTAGAGACTAGTGATACTTGTTTATTTTTAAGGGATATGGCCTTGTTGGTTACCAAGTAAAGTGCTATTTAACCTGAATTCTAATACTGTATGATTTCTCTGTTTCTAGGCCTTTTGCTTTCATACTTTTAGTCAACTTTGGTAGAAGGGAAGGGAAAGTAAAAAGATTGGAAGGTCAGAAAGGAGGGTAGATGAGGGACCTAAATAGATTTAAGAATGTTCATGAATGAATTTCCTAATGTAGCACCTCTGAGATGTTCAGAGGGTAAAGGAAATAAAAAGGTTAAATTGGAAGCAAGGAGAATTTTCGATGTTTTGAGAAAGTGTAGTATTTTAAGAGCTTTAGATTTGGAGGTTAATTCTCAGATTTCTCAGTTTTCTGTATTTCTTGCTCTCAACATTCTTTCTAAGTAGTTTAAATGTTATAGAAAGAATCTTACATATTTAGAGATTGAATACAGTTCTCTGGTTAAGAATGCTGTAATCAGAGCAGTTGTTTCTCAAACTTTTGGGGACAGGAAGGATAGGACAAGGACAAGTCGTCTTTTATGCCACGACTGTTAAGGAGTGTTTTTGAGTGTGTACATAAGCCCACTTCTCTTATAGCCCTCCTTGCAGATAATAAAACAGTAAAATTTTCTTGTTTACAAAGCACGTGTTCTTAAGTTTAAGACATGCCTCTGCAAGATTTTTCATTTCACGTCTATGCTTCAGTTTAAAAAATAGTATGATGACACACTTTACACAGAACAATTTTCAGTTAGAACTGGGGCCTGTTATAAATCTTTTTCTCTTTTTTTCAGTGACAGTTTAATGCCATTTTGAAATGAAAACACTTAAGGAAGGTAATTTGTAGTTTTGAACTAGGACTTTTTGCTAGAATTTTAAAATACTTTGAAAATTTGAGTATAACAAATTGGAACAATAAAATACTTACAGTGGCCTTAAACATTTTTGGATTATAGCATCAATCCATTTTCCTATAATTCACTGTTGTACCAGTAGAAGTCTGGCTCTAAGTGTTTATAGATACTTTTGAATACATTTTTATTTTCAGCAGCCAGGATTTTTAAAGTAAAAAAAATTGCGAAGGCTCATCAGTTATGTCAGACTGGCAAGTTTAAGCTGTTTTACTTAGAGCATTCAAATCGCTGTCCACAGCTAGAATGCCGTATGGAAGAGTAATTAATGTACAGGAAAAGAGAGTTCTCACTATCTTGGCCCCTGTACTTACTAACTGTACATCTCCTGGCTAGTGGCTTAACTCTTTTCTTTCTGATTCTGTATCAGTGTGATAAGGAGACTACCGTCTGCTCTTCCTTCGTAACTGGGTTGAGGTTCTTGTGAATTGAAGGGGTATGATATACATGGACTTCCTTTGTAAGTAGTGCTTTACAAATGTAGGATGGCCTATGTTTATGTTTTCTTTGGGCAGGGTTCTTTTAGGTTTGAGTGGCTTTAGTGTGTCTCCAGGAAGTTAAGCATATGTGGAGTCATATGTATTTATGTTTCTCTTACAGATCCTGAGATGAGCATCTCATTAAAGTTTAAAATATTGTTTCTTTTTCATTTTTTTCTTCAGGATTAACAATTGTGTTGGTGAAGATAATCATTGGCTTTTTCTGCAATTGTGTTTCTACACTGAGCTTCTTACTTCCTACGCACTGATGTTTTCTTTCTGCCACTATTATTATTTTCTTCCACTAAAAAAGCGTAATTTGGTAAGAAATGTTTACATCCACTAACTTTAGCGCAACTATAGCACTAGTTATTAACATGTGATTCCTTTAAGTGCAAAAGATTGAAAACAACCCCCACATTGTTGAATTTAAAAATACATTTGGATTGAGAAAGTAGATCTTAGTCTAATGTTCCTTTGTAACCAAATTCATTTATGATTATTTATTAGTGGATTTCTTTAGAGATCAACATATTCTATCTTTTAATATATTCCCTTGGTTTAAAAATATGTAAAATAATGAAAAACAAAAGGAAAGTGTTAACTTTTTTTTCTGGAATAAAACATAGAATTAGTTTAATCATTTTCTTGTTTGTTACATTTTATTTTATTATATTATTATTATTTTGAGACAGACTGTGACTTTGTTGGCCTGAGTAGAGTGCTGTGGCATCATCATAGCTCACAGCAACCTCAAACTCTTGGGCTCAAGTGATCCTCTTGCCTCAGTTTTTCTGTTTTTAGTAGAGATGGAGTCTCACTCTTGTTCAAGCTAGTCTTGAACTCCTGAGCTCCAGCAATCGGCCCGCTTCAGCCTCCCAGAGTGCTAGGATTACAGGCATGAGCCACCATGCCCAGCAGAATTTAGTTTAATTTTTAAAGGCTTTTAAGGGAACAGTTATGTTCTTGAGAAAGAGGACTGCCACCACCCTTGACTTTTAACAATAATGATAAGATAAATTTGCAAATGCTTTAAAAAGTTATCCTGTGTATATGCCATTTGAGACAATGTTTTCCCATTTTGTAGAGGAACTTCAGTAGATGTTAATACTTGCCCAAAATGGTGATAGTGGTGGTGGTGATAATAACATCAAATAGAATTTTTGATTCCTTGACTATATGTCAACACTATGCTATGGGCATCTCATTTTCATTCTCACTGTAATGGCCTCAACAGCCGTACAAAGTGGGTACAATTCTTCTCTCCACCTCAGAATGAGAAAACAAGAGACTAATAGAGGTAAAATAAGAGCTACAAAGCTTGGAAGTGATTATTCACTGGTTTTAGCTGTATAGCTGGAATTTCAAGGTGATCTTGTATGTTTTTTGACTTATATTTTCCATTTATTTGAACTCAGATTATGTTTTGTAAAATACTGTGTGTGTGTATAAGAGAGAGAAAGAAGCAGAGAATGTATAAGTATCCACATGAGGGTGCAAGTTGGGAGATGGGGGAACGAGAATAATACCCCTCATGAGGAAGGAAATTTTTCTTATTTATACCAGTGTATAGCTCTTTAAATATTTTATATTGAAAAATAAAGTTAATGGTGGTACTTGCAGTTTCATTTTGGGATCAAAGTTTCATGTGTTTGTATTTTTAAACATACATGATTATTTTGAATAATCAAAAGAGGATATTTGCTGTTGTTGCTCTGCTAAATATATTAGTGGGGCTTGTAGTGGTTATGGTTACTGAGCAATTAAAATTAGATACTAATGACTGAAAAAAATTCCAAAGGGAAAATTTTAAATACAGGTGTTTAACATTTTTATGATGAGAATATAGTACATGTTAGTACAGTGGTTCTCAACCTTCCAAATGCCGTGGCCCTCTGTGCTTATACTATAGTTTTAGAGATATTTTGTCTTATTTATAGATTTAATTTCTGATATAATTGGCATTGTAGTTAGAATACGTAAAAGATTGTACATAATTCCTGGAGTAACCTGTTTCAGATAATTGAACCTAATAAAAAAAGCATTAAAATAAAATTGGACCTTGTAGGACTGAGGTTAGAATTTTTTTTAAAAGCGAGGGAAAGAAAATGTAGTGGTCTTAGTGAAAAATTAACAGAGGCTTTCTAAAGAAAGTATTTTATAATTTATATAGGTCAACACGTTGTAATGTAGTACAGAGATTGGCAAACCATGGGCTTTGGATTAAATTCAGCCCCTACCTGTTTTTGTTAATAAAGTTTTACAGAAAATAGCTACTCTCATTCATTTGTGTATTATCCATGGCTGCTTTTATGCTACAGCAGCAGAGTTGAGTAGTGGTGACAGAGACTGTATGGTCTGCAAAGCCTAAAATACTATCTGGCACTTTATGTTATCAAACCCTGACAGTGGAGAGATCGTGGCTTTGTAAAAAGGCACACCTGGGATCAAAACCCAGGTTTTCTTATTACATGTATAACCTTTCACACATTGTTGAGACTTTCTGAGTTGTAATTTCATCTACTAAGTTGTGGTTAGTACTGTGATTGAATGAGATAATATATGTTCAAGTACCTCATATATGATAGACATTAAACTTTAAATTTGATTTTAGTGAAATCTCCCAGAAGAAGGGAGCAATTTTCTTTGGAAGAATTTATAGACCATTTTAGAGTAACTGCTTATTACAGGGAGATTGACGTCTGACTAGGGAGAAACTGATTAGCCTCTCCAAATGAATGATAGAAACTGGAAACATTAATGGAAGTTAGAGAATCAGTTTTTTTTTTTTTTTTTTTGAGACAGAGCCTCAAGCTATCCCCCTGGGTAGAAGAATCAGTTTTTAAATGGAGAAACTAGTTATAGGTTATATTTGAAAATATGTACACTCTATACATACGTTGTGTGTGTGTATTGCATTCATACTGAATGTTTAAAAAAAAAGATCAGGAACATAGTAAAAGTTTATTACAAGATTTAAAATACTAGGAAGACAATATATTCAAAGTGAATACAACTTGGACTTTGAAAAGTAACCGGATTTTCTTTAGAGCAGTCAATTGTAGAAGCAATGCAGATGACTTTTTTGCAGTCTTCTTAATATGTTAGTCAATAGGATTACCAAACAAAAAATAGTTTATATTTGTTGTAATTAAAGCTACTTCAGTAATAAATAGTAAATTATAATAATCCTAGGCATCTGACAGTTTTTTATGTGTAATAGTGCTGAGTAGTTATTGTTCTTTTAGCCTGTTATGCCTTATAGTGTCTTTGTTGTTTTAAGTGGGGTGCTTTTATAATTACCATCATCTTAGGGGTGATGAATGGGAAACTCAAAGGGGTATGTTATGATATTTCCAAGATCATCTGCATATCTATTGTTTAAGATAATAGTCTCTGTGTAAATGAAGTGATTCATACATAATCAAGTTAGGTATATGGAGAGGAGGGCTTTACCATGATGTTTCCCAATAAAAGAAAAGATGATTTTTGTTAGACAAATTTAAACATAAACAGGAGTTTATTGGCAGCACTTTTTCTAAATTTTCCAGAATAAAGCTAAATTCTAGGACCAGAATCAGAACTAAAACTGGAGGAAGTATTTTATCATTTATATAGGCTCAACTATTATTAGGATCTGAAACAAACAAATTTTCAGTCACTCAATATACATTAAAATGAATGCTAGTTATTTCATTGATTTAGATATTGAGAATTTGATGTGGTATTACTAGGTGCATATAAACTTAGAATTGTTATGTTTTCATGGTGGATTGACAACTTGTATCATTATAAAATGCACCTGTTTATTTGTATTAATGATTCTTATTTTAAAGTGGGTATCATTTTTCCTATTAGTTTAGCTATAGTGGCTGTGTTTTGACTAGTGTTTTCATACTTTTTCTTTTTCCTTTCAACCTTTTTTAGTTCTTATGTTCTCAATTTGATTTTTGTCTTTCTATTTTTTTTTGAAGTTTATCATTTTTTGAGTTGTCTGTTTATTTTTTTTCCATTAAATCATAGCTGTGTACATTAATGCAATCATGGGGTACAGTGTGGTATTTTCATATACAATTTGAAATAGTCTCATCAAACTGGTTAACATAGCCCTCATGTCATTTTCGTAGTTGTTGAGTTAAGACATTGATACTCTGCTTTAGAAAGATTCACTTGTACCCTTGTAAGATAAACCATAGAGGTGACCCCACCAATCTCCCTCCCTCCACCCATCCACCTCCCTCCAGTCCTCTTTCCCACCCCCTCCCCATATTCTAAGGCTATAATTAGGTTATAATTTTCCTATGAAAGCTATAAATTAGTTTCATAATAGGGCTGTGTACATTGGATACTTTTCTTTCATTCTTGCGATACTTTGCTAAGAAGAACATTTTCCAGCTCCATCCATGTAAGCATGAAGGAGGTAAAGTCTCCATCTTTTCAGTTACTTTCTTGATCTGTGTCACAGTTTCCAGATTAAGAAGTAGTAAATCCCATAGTAGAGTGAAATGGGAGGAAATATTAACAAACTATATAGATAAGAAACTAATAACTAAAATGGATAAGAAGTTCTTACAACTCCATAGCAAAAAGCTGACAACCTAATTAACAATGGGCTAAAAATTCATAATTTTCCAAAGGCAATATTTACATGGACAACTGGTATATAAAAAAATTCTCTAATCATCAGGGAAATGCAAATTAGAACCACAATGAGACACCGCTTCACACCTTTTAGGAGAGCTATTATCAAAAAAATAAAAGCTAACAGGCGTCGGTAAGGATTTGGAGAAAACGGAATCTTTGTACATGTTGATGGGAATATAAAATGGTGCAACCACCGTGAACAACAGTAAGGGCATCTTCAAAAAGTTAAAAATAGAACTATAATGTGATTTAGTAAGATCCCTTCTGAGTATTTAACCCAAAGAATTAAAAATAGTATCTCAAAGAGATATTAGGACTTCCATATTCATTATAGCACCATTCATAATAGCCAAGAAGTATAAAACAACCTTAATGTCCATTGACAAAAACAGATTTTTTAAGAATGTGGTGCACACATACATCAGAACATTTAGCCTTAAAAAAGGAAGGACATCCTGCGACATGCAGCAGCATGGATCAACCTGGAGGACATAGTGCTAAGTGGAATAAGCCAGTCAAGAAGAACATGCCACATGGCCTCACTTATGTGACTGTCTAATACCATCGAATTTAGAGAAGTAAAGGTTAGAATTATGATTGCCAGATTCTAGTGGGATTAAAAATGGGGAATTGCTAAGCAACTGATAAAGATTTTCAATTATGCAAAATGAGTAAGTTCTAGAGATTTTTTGTGCCTATAGATAATACTGTATTGTACACTTAAAAATCTGTTAAGAGGATAGATCTCCTGTTAATTGTTTTTACCACAATAGGAAAAAAGAATAAGCTAATAGTTTCTCTTTAGCTTTTCAAGTCTTCCCTTTCAGTTTAAAATAGTATTTTCTTAAATTTTTATTTATACTTCATAAAGTACTCTTGCATTCATTATCTTGTTTGATTTTTTCCTTTGTCTCATCATTTAACAAATCTACTTCCACAAATAGCCAGGATCACACATGTGGAAGGTTCACAGTGGTTGATTTTTATACTCTGACTTTTTTTTTTTTAGATTAATGTGAAGGTAAAGTACTCTTGCATTCATTATCTTGTTTGATTTTTTCCTTTGTCTTATCATTTAACAAATCTACTTCCACAAATAGCCAGGATCACACATGTGGAAGGTTCACAGTGGTTGATTTTTATACTCTGACTTTTTTTTTTTAGATTAATGTGAAGGTACAAACAACTAGGTTACAATGTTTGCATTTGTTAGGTAGTGTTCCTCTTGGTGTGTTCTGCACCCAAGAGGTGTGGCCATACCCCCTTACATTGTGCCCATTAGGTGGGAGCACACCAGTCCTCCTCTCTCTTCCCCTCTCTTCTTCTCCCTCCCCCAACTTGAATTGAATTGAGTTTTTCTCTTTCTTGGGCATGTATTAGATCGTCTATAGGTTTCATATAAGTATTGAGTACATTACTCTAGCTTCTTTTGCTATCGGAACTATCTATAATTCTTATTTTACTAAGAATAAAATAAACAACAATAAAACATTAACATAAAGCAAAAGTAAGAAAAGAGAATGAAGAGCTCCTCTTACAATCTCTTCATTATCGAAATGTGTTCTAAGGGTAAGGAGTGCCTCTGATGCCAGGCATTACTTTTATGAATTTAAACTAACACATTCTCCTTCTCAAGGATATCTTTTGGGGAAGCTTTATGCCTAACTGTGGAAGAAAAGGTTTGTCTCTCTTAATGGAATTTATGATAGAGACAATAAGTTGAACAGTTACTTTGGAAATTCCTTCTAAACTGATCACAGACAGTCCCCGATTTCTGATGGTTTGACTTAATTTTTTTACTTTATGATGCTGTGAGAAGGACATGTGTTCAGTAAGAACCAGATTTCAAGTATCCGTACAACCACTGTGTTTTCCCTTTCAGTGTAGCGTTCAATTACATAAGCTACTCAGCACTTTATTATAAAATAGGCTTTGTGTTAGGTGATTTTACCCAACTGTAGGCTAATGTTAGGGTTCTGAGCACATTTAAGGTAGGGGAGGCTAAGCTATATGATGTTTGATAGGTTAAGTATATCAAATGCATTTTTGACTTATGATATTTTCCACCTATGGTGAGTTTGTTGGGATATAACCTCACCATCAGCTCAGGAGTGTCTGTATATTCTTCTCCATTTATAATAATCCAAAGGAAAGATAATTGGTAGCTGCAGGCATCAATGCATTTGTACTTTCTTAAATGTAGGGTCCTTTTAGCCTTACGCTATGATTACTAAATTAACTGTGGGTGAAATCATAGCTCTCCCTAGACATTAAATATTGAATGATAGCATCCTTTTTATTAGGAATACAAGTTGATTTTAAAGTCATATGTATTTATATTTTCCATCAATATGTTTAATCTTTTTTTTTTTAATTTTAATATGTTTAATCTTAACAGTGCAAATAAAATGCTTATAAGAATGACTGTCATTCTTGATGAAAGGCTGTTCTCATGGTAATTGCACAGTGTTATTTTACTGAGAGGTGCCATAACTACCTTTGTGGATGGTTGTTTTATGGCCAATGTAATGTTTCATTGTAAACATGATTTTTCTTCCTAGGATTGCTGATAAAGGAATGTAAACGCTGGTGTCTGGAGTTCATTGGGATCTTATGCAAGTTAAACTTGCATAGTTGGCTGGTTTGTATTTCACGCCAGTCATAATTCAAGGGCTGTGTAGTACAATTTTATTTTGAACTGGTTAGGAAAATCTTCATGTTCTCACGCAAGCATTATTACTGATAAAGGCTCTGTTTAGGGGTGTAAATTGGACATAAGCTTACTGACATCTCAGTACAGTTTCAAAAAAATTTTATTACTTGGAATGTTTGAAGAAGAGAGAGGAAAGCAGTGGTCCTCTTCAAGGTGTCCCAAAATTCTTGAAATTATTTCCAGGTGTTTTCATAACTAGCTAGAAGGGCTTCCCCTGTGGCTTCTCCACTGTAGCTGACTATGCTGTTTATTCATTTACTTAACACAGACTCATTCAATGCACGCTGTGTATTATGATCTATTCTAGCTTTGTGGCTATAGCAATGAAGAAAACCAGTAAAAAACCTTGAGTTGAAGTCATCTGTTTTTAGCATGGATGGAGGTTATAAGCAAGTTAAATATTTACGATCAAGAGCTAAGGGGAACAATAAAGCTGGGAAATGTTGAGAAAGGGTTTGAAATTTATATACTGTAGCCAGGGGAGGCCTAAGGAGAGTGAGAAGTTATGTGAACAGTCACAGGAGGGGAGGGTTGTTCTTGGCTGAGGGAATAGCAAGTGAAAAAGCCCTGAGGCAGGAGCACATCCAGTGCATTTGAAGAGAAGTGAAAATGAGGCCAGGGGTGCTGGAATTGAGCAAAGAAGGAGAATAAGAGTAAGAGCTGAGGCAAGGACAGGTGATGGGGATGGATTAGATACAGCCATTTAGGCCATGGTTCAATCCCTTTTTTTTCAATTCAAGAGAAACACTATCTAGGGCAAATAAAGAATTCAGTTTTCACTCTCAAAAGATATTATTGAGCTAGGAATGTTTCCTGCATACTGGGAGCGAGGACATAATTCTTTCCCTTAGCCCTGTAGGATACCTTGTACTTCTTTTCCTAATAAAAACAAAGACTAATGGTGGCTTGGTGTTGTGTCTAAATTTCTTAATAAAGATTAATTCTTGAGCAGTTATAATCTCCTTGTTTCTCTGTTATTTTTTTTTTTCATGTCCACAAAGCAGAAAGCCATTCTATCTGCCTCCTGGGATGTGCTACCCAAGTAGTTATTATGGCTGTTCCTATGTTATGTAGTTAAATCTTGTGTCAATTGACTGAGAGTCAGGGATTATGCCTTTGATTATCTCATTCTCGGTTTTGTATTTAAAATCATTCACATAGTAAGCACTCTAAATTACATGGCATTAAATGAAATGAATTTAATGAGTATAGATGGCCTAATTCATCTCGACCTTAAGACATTTTAGCACATGGGAAGTGCTAGAAGAAAATATAAATACAAAAACAAACGAAAGCCTCACAAAATTCTCTAATGAAAAGACAATCTGGCCCCTTTCAACATATTCTTTTATTCCATTTGTATCCTCATTTTGATTATGAAATAGAATGGATAAAACATAAATATCACAGATATATTTTGTACATATTCCACCAGCGATGTTTTCTACCACATATAGCTACATCTTGCGTTATAGTCTGAATTGCTTTGCTACGCGTCCAGGGTCCATTATGGACAACGTTGTTTGGTTTCACAATGGGAAAGGCTGCAAGCTAAAAAAGATCAAGGCTGTATTTAACCTTCTCTGTAAGGCAGTTGGCATGGGCAGTAGCAGCAGGCAAATGCTGGAATCCTAGTGCTTTTTCCTGTCTCATACTCCACATAGGGTCCACTTGAGAATTTCTGCTTTCCCAGTCCACCCTCCCCACTGCCAAATCTCCATTTTTTTTTTTCACCTTACAGAAACCTGTTCTCTTTTAGATCTTGTCCAGTCTTCCATGCTGAGGGATTTCAAACACATTGGATGTGCTCCAGCCTCAGTGCTCAGTGGCCTCAGGGCCACTTCCGTGCCTCAATCCCTTAGGGACCTGTTGGCTGACAAATACCTAATTTGATGACCTGAATAAGACTTTCAGGTTTCCTTAGCAGCTGGAGGTGGAATGAATTGGGGGCAGGACAGGAACTGGAGGAGATAAGGAGGCTGTAGGTCCTCATATCTCCCTCAAAAAGATTACCTCACTGTTAATACTTCTACATGTACTACAAGGAACATGGCGTTCTCATCAGCTGATAATAAAATTTTTCTTCAAAAGGGAAGTATAAAGGAGCTGCCTATGTTGGGAGAAAAACAATGATTGATATGAGAGATAGAAGGTTAGGGATGACAGGAGCCCAAACAACTAAAACAGATGGTCAATGAAACTGCTTTGCATGAGAGAGTATGAATGACTTTTATTGGTTCATTATTCTGTTCTGAGAAGCAAGGGAGGAAAAGGAAGAGAGAAAAGGGGAGCACATATTAGTCAGTGTTCTCTGGAGAAACATAGCCAATAGGATATCTGTTTATCTATGTATCGATCCTTATTTATCTATACATAGAAAAATATATAATATGTACATATAATATGTGTGTTGAAGAAAATTAGCTTATGTGATTATGGAGCCTGAGAAGTCCCAAGATCTGTAATCCAAAGGCCTGAGAATCAGTAGAACTGATGGTGTAAATTCTAGTCTGAGTCCAAGGGCAGGAGAGGACCTATGTCCCAGCTTGAAGACCAGTAGGCCAGGAGAGCAAACTCTCTTGCTCAGCCTTTTGTCCCATTTAGTCCTTCAATGGATTGGCTGAGACCCAGTGACACTGGAGAGGGCAATCCACTTTACTCAGTCTGCCAGTTCAAATGTTAACCTCAGCCTTACCAAAACACCCAGAATAATGTGTAACCCAGTAGCTGGTCCATTTGGGTTTACACATAAAATTAACTGTCACAGGGTTAAAGAAAGGAGCCCGTAAGATGGTATGGAGTTGTAAATTCTATTGGAGTGAAGGGCTAATGGAAAATTTCCATGTGGAAGAGAAGCAGAATGAACTTTTTTTTTGAAATTACACTTCTGTGTTTCCTCCACAATTAGAAAAGAATTTAACCCCAAATGATTTGTCTAAGTGCAGTAACTATTGAAAATCATTAGGAGAATGTCTTCATATCAACACAGCACAGAATAGAAGCAGCAGGTCTGGGAAAGGCGTCTAGAAGCAAAGCAGGCCACACGACTCAGTCTCCTGGAAGTCACAGATGTCTCAGCCCTGCCACTGGGTGGGGAATTCAGGCGTGACAAAAGCTTATAAATGTTGCAATGAGATTGGAAGAGTGGAGTTATATGTATATATTTGTTTTACAAAAAAAAATTTCCTCTGATCAAAAATGTCTCTCTTTGTGTGTGTGTAAAACTACTGAAACCTAATTCCATGCTACTCAAAAGTGTTCCTTTGCTCAAGTTGTTTTCCTGCCAGGGGAACACTTAGGAATGATGAAGAGACCCTGTGATGCTGACCTGACAGCAACAGTGTGAGTTCCCAGAGGACAGAAGCAGCATCTCAGCACCGAGCACATGCTCCCAAACAGTAGAGGTGTCCAATAACAGACATTGAATAGAACCTAGCACTTAAAAGAAGTACCTTTGGTGGCTGGTAGGGTCCTACTCTTAGTCAAAATCTGTTGGCACAGACTAAGTCTGCCTTTAATACCAGTCTCAGTGGAGAATGAAGTATTTGCTGCTGACCTCTCCTCCCTGGCTCACGAGGAGGCTCCCTCCTGCTGATTTTAATGATGTGTATGTGTGCAACATTAACACCATGATAGTTAGTGCCAGACGTAGGACTTTATAGGAAATACTTTGTTTTTCTAGAACCGAGGTAATAAGATCTTCTCTAATGAGCTTTATTGTAGAGCATGGTGTATTTTTGGTATTTTTGTTCGATGATTCACTTTGGGGGAAAAGTTTCCCTTGTACTCTCTTCTAGGCATGTACTTGAGAAAGAACAGGAGGCAAGCTCCTCCCACCGCCCCACTGCCTCTGCCTGAGATCATCCAGAAGATTTAGTGACTATTGAGATAAAAGCATCAGACGATGAGGGACAGAGCGGGAAGATGCTGCCTCTCCAATGTTTCAGGTGTCACCAGCTTCCCTGCTGTCCCTTTCCTCCTTTCCCTACAAATGTTCCCAATTTCCTACTCACCTGCAGACTCAGCTCCAAGCAGGGCCAGCCTGGTCAGACCCAGGCCTGGGTGGGTTTGTATTAGCACCACTAGTTTCCTTTTAAAAAATGACTCCTCTCTCCTGTCCCTTATTACTATGAAGCATAGATTTTTTTTTTTTAACTTGATGTGTTCTAGTTACTGCATGTCAGTTCAGCTACCTCTAAAAATGCACCCTGTGGTTTTCCAGGGACCATGGCTCCTTGTATGTGGGAACTGAATAATGTTGTTGATGTTGTTGTTCCTCCTGGATTTGTTTATCTTGTTGGTTTTTATTTACATCTAGTTATTATTATTATTTTTTTTTAACAAGGGTCTTGCTCTGTTGCCCAGGATGGAGTGTAGTGGCATGAGCATAGCTCACTGTAGCCTCAAACTCCTGGGCTTAAGTGATCCTACTGCTTCGGTCTTCCAAGTAGCTGGGACTCCAGGGTGTTCCACCCTGCCTGGCTAATTGTTTCTATTTATATTTTTTGTAGAGATGGGTTGTGCTATGTTGCCCAGGTAGCTGATCATGAATTCCTGGCTTCAAGCAATCCTCCTGTTTTGTTCTCCCAAGTGTTACCGGTGTGAGCCACCATACTCAGCACCCAGAACCATCTAACCATTTTAGATCTTACTTTTTTTTTTTTTTTTTGGTTTTCTTTTCCACTCTCAATTTGTGTAATCTTCATTCCTTCCCCCACCTGACCTCAAACCCCTTACACGCGCTCGAGCCTGATGAGACTATGTTTTGAGTGGGGTGGGGTGAGCAAGACAGGCCCATGATTACTCTCACAAGTAATTTCTAGGAGCAAAGAAAACAGGAACACCAAGGAGAATTCCTAAAGCACGTTCCCATATCTTTCCATGTAAATGATAACACTGAATGTAAAATCTAAATTTTTCTATGGATCAATAGTATTATAGAATACTATCAAAAATTCAAGTTATTGGGGATTCAATGATTATCCCCAAAGTATCTTTTAAGATTTATTTTTTTATTCCAGGATCCACTTAAATTTCCCTCATTGTATGTGGTTGTTACATCTCTTCCGTTTCTTTCTCATGACGTTCACCTTCTACTGACCCTCCTTGGAGGTCATTATCCCTGGAATACAGACCGAATACTATCTCTCTGCTCCTGCCCCTTGCCCTTCTCATCTCTGCTCCTCCTCTGGATTCTTCAGTATCATTCATCACTCACAGCTCTCCACATCTGTTCCAATATCTTGTAACACAACTGAGTATACTTTATACCAATCCTGCCATTCTTTTCAGGAAACTGGGGAGTAGAGGAAAAAGTTTGGGTGTAGACACATAAACACAGAGATACAAACACACAGAAACACACATGAGACCCTTCTCACCGCTGAGATTTCTCTCCTAGAGTTGTTCATTATCAGACAGAGAGCCACGGACAAGATAACCTGAGAATTCCTGCTGGTTGCGAGGGGTGACACTTATCTCCTGCTTTGAGTATTAAGTCATAACTGCAGCTTCTGGTTGATGGGCAAATATTGGTCTGGAAAATGACTATAAGACTTTGCTATAGCACCTTTCCAGAAAATAGTCTTCGGATACAGTGGTGGCTTAGAAAGGCTGAAGGCATTTTTATTCGAGAGGCAGGTTTTTAACTTGTCAGAAAAATACTTCTCTTCAGGGAGAAGACAATAATTAATAGGTGATAAAAACTTGTCAGAACACTTTCCCAGAGCCTGGAGGAAAAGCTGTCAGGCCATATATTGAGAGGGAAGGAAAGAGCTGCAGGAAAAGCTGTTCTGACCCTGGGCTGGTTGGTCTTTCAACAGTCAGGGCTGACTTGCTGGTGCTGTTTCCTGCCTCTGGGGTTTGCTCAAGGGCCTCAGAGGGCTGAAATACCCCCAGCCACTTCCTCACTGGGGGATGGGTTACTCCACAAGTGGCTTTAAATCTCAGCTTCTCTGCAGGAGATTCTATGCCCCTCCCTTCCTTGTCTCATCAGCAGATGAATGCTGACTGTCCCAGGCATCGGGTTGGGCACCAGGAAGGACACAGGCATCATCTTCTGTCACACAGTGTGTTTGGTCAAATAGGAGGACAGGGCTGTGGCTTTCATAAGTCTGCTCTAGGACTAGCAGGAGCTCAGCAAATCTTCCTCGATTCTCAAAAGGAATTGCTCCTTTATCTCTAGTTCCATTTTGCATACCTTGAACTCACTGATTACTTGAGACATCTACAGGATTGTTTTTGAATTGTGAGGGTTTTTGAGTTGAGGCAACGGGATTATGTGTGGCTGTTAAATCTCATGTTGCTTTTAGTCAACCCCCTGGTTGTTAAAACACCACTAGGCTTTCACAGTGGGTTCAGTTCTTGGCCATGCTGTTTGCTAGTTACAGGATCTTGGGTAGGCTACATTAACCTCTCTTGATTAGTAGAGGGGGATTACAATAATAGTGAGTACTTCATAAGGCTTCCAGGGTTTTTGAATGAAGTGCTTATTGTATGGCCTGTTCCAGAGTGAGAGTTCAGCAAAAGCTTATGATAATTATGGTGGTGGATTTCAGCAGTGACACACATCCTACATTATAAGGTCTACCCCAAACAATTATTTTGCTAACATTTCCCCAAAATTATTAGAGTGCTTTATTTCCAGATCTCCAACATATCATTCTAAAGAAGCAATGAATGATATCACCCTATCTTCCTCCATTACCTGATGCTGAGGACTTATGAGACATCTCATGGAATGTGGTTATAATGCTTTTTAAAGATATCAATAAAAGTGAAAAAAGTACAAGGAAAAACATACATATACTGTTTGAAAACCCTCCTCTTCTCTTGGCAATTGTCTTAAAAAGATACTTACAAGATTGTGGGTAAAATTTCTTTAATCCAATTCCAAAGATAATCTGTAATATTTTTTCAAAAAAGAATAAAATAAAAAGCCCAATTCTCCAATTCCATTCTGTGAAGGTTGTTATGAGTATTGAGAAGCCATGCCAGCTAGAGGCAGAAATCCCGGCAGCTTTCATGTTTTGCTTCTGTGTGATGGATGTGCTATTTGGTGTTTATATTCCTTCATAGGAATCTTATTTATTTAAATGAAAGGCATTTTCTCTGCATCTAGAGTTAGTTATCAAGCTAATGGAAGGCAAGACTGCCATTAGTGATTCTGTGAGGGGACCAACAAGATGTTAAAAGGCAGGCTCCCATGCACTTTGTGGAATTCTCTTGCCCCTGATGTCTGCACAGCTTGATCCCTGATTCAGGTCCCTGACGAGAGATTACTCAATGAGCACAACACACATTACTTGGGTGATGGATGCCCCGAGAGCCCTGACTTCACCACTGTGCAATCTATGCGTGTAACAAAATTATGCTGTATCCTATAAATTTATATGAGTGAAAAAGATTCTGGTCTCTCCTCAAATGTCAAGCTTAGCCAACAGAACTTCCTTGAGAATTTAATATTAAATAGCATCTCTCATCACTCTCTCTCTTTTAACTCAGATTTATTTTTCATAGCACTAACCTTTTCCTGAGATATTACAAATTGATTTGGAATGATTATCTGTCTTCCCCCAACCTCCTGCTAGTGATCACAAGATATAGGAGGCAGGGAAGTTTTCCTGTGACTTTGCCTTTTGTATGCCAGTATTTAGAACAATTCCTGGTATATATGGATATTCAATATGTTTGTTATTTCATTGAGTGAATGAATGAACCATGCAAAGCGGCATGATGGAAAAAGTTTGGACTTGAAATTAAGACTCCTGGCTATGTTTGCTCCAGAGATGTTTGTCTATGAGTGAGCCAGCTAAGGTTTTCAGCTTTAGTTTCCTCATTTATAAAATAGTCTTAACATCTATCTCATAGAAGAGTTATGATATTCAAACAAAATAGTATGTATTAAAGCACTTTTTATACTCTCTATGACCAATATTAATTTTAAGGTATTTGTTATTATTGCTCACAGAATAATAGTTATGATTATGGAACTATTCTGTTTTATATTCAGAAAACATTACAATGCTTTATTTGGCAGTTGGCTAGTTTAACAATATTCTGATAGTTTTTTTTTCTTTCCTCAGAAAACACAGGTGGATTGTACTGCAGTCATGTAATTTGGATCATTTGGATGTGAATCTAATTTTTAACATAAGTATTCATAGAGTCTAACTAGTTACCCAAAAGTCCCTGCTCATGAAATATATTATTCTATAGGTTTTGGGATGAAGAAATTTTAAACAGATGTCTAGTGGGGGCTATCCTAAAGGCAATTTTACCTTAAAGCCCAGAATAATTGAAAACATAGACGGCTCTAATTTTGAAGGTGATAGTTTGGCTTTGGATTTGAATTGTTTGTTATGTAATTTATTGCCTTTATTTACTTGCAATTATTTATTTTAACAAATGACTGGTTTAGAAGTGTGAATTTTAATTTAACATTCATTCAATGAAATGAAGTTACTGTCTTTTTTTTTTTTTTCATAGAAATGGGGTCTCGCTATGTTGCCCAGGTTGGTCTTAAACTCCTGGACTTAAGTGATCCTCTCATCTCAGCTTCCCAAAGTGCTAGGATTACAGGTGTGACTAAATACTATACACAACAACTTTTGGGATCTAGACTATTCTATTTTCAACTTTTAATTTTGATTAATAAAATTTCATACAAACTATAGCAAAGTTTAAGGAGTTATTGATATGAATAGTAATTAAAAATACATTTATTAATAAATGACACATTTTGAAATCTGGCAATATGTAAAGGGGCCCTAAAAAGTGTATTCACATTTTAAGAAAGGAAAACAACTGTATTAAATTTGTAATACTTAAGACATGCTCAACTTATGCAATTACAAGTGGTGCTCAATGTGACTTGTATTCATCTTTTGTTATTGGTATATACTGTAAATATATATGTATATATTATAAAGAAGAAGGCCAACCATTAATTTTATATCGGAAATATAGCTGTTCATATCTAGTGAAAAATTTTATTATTTATTATTTTTTAATTTTAACTTTTTATTTGTTTATTTTTATTAGATCATAACTGTGTACATTACTGCATTTATGGGGTACAATGTGCTGATTTTATGTACAATTTGGAATGTGTACATCAAACTGGTTAACATAGCCTTCATCTCACTTATTTAATTGTTGTGTTTAGACATTTATACTCTACTCTTAATTGCTAACTCAGTGACCAGTTATCTCCTCTTCTCCCTGAAGTTTAGTTGGGAACCTTTAGGGAAGATTCTTGATGTAGACCATGGTTGGCTTAATAAGCATCGAACACATTCATTCAGGCACTCCATGTGACCATTGAGTTTATTATCCAAATTGAGATAGATTTGAGAATGAAAAGGAGGAAATGCTAATAATATTTTTTTCAGGGCAAAAAGAAGGCACAATGGTTTGAAGAACCAGAATATGTGATTCCTTTGCCCCAGCAGTTCAATTAAGATGAATCTCTCAATTCCTTCCTGGAATCCTAGAACGTTAGTAAACTTCCTTCCCCTGAGCATATATAACAGAGCACATGGCTCATAGGGACTCAGAATGAAATGGCTTTTGCAGAAGGGAGAATGTAGAAACAGAAAGAAACGGGGTTCTTGGTGACACATTAAGCTGTTGGGTCCAACTCAAAGCTCACACTGGTTGGATTTCCCTTCACTTTAACCAATAATTTTATTTATTTACTTGTGGATTCAAAATTTCTCTTTCAATACAACTTTCCTGCTGACATGGTATGTAAGAAATAGTGAGAATAAAGAAACACATGGTTTCTACTTAGTACTTTAAAAAAAACTTACTAGTTTGAAAGATTTATAGATTCATAGAAAATACAAAGAAATGAATGAAAACATCCCAAATGCCCTTCACTCAGCCTCTCAAATGTAAACATTTTGCATGACTATTTTACAATATGAAAATCAGGTAATTGACATCGGTCTAATCTGCAGACTCATTCAGATATTATGTTATACAGACCTCACACGTTCATGTGTTGGGCTTATGTGCATGCACGTAGGTTGCTGCACTTTTATTACCCAGGTAGCTTTATATAACTACCACACAATTAAGATCCATGACTGTATCATCCCTTGTAGCTCACACCACTCCTGACCTTCATTCTTGACTCTTCACAACTACTAATCTGTTCTCTATTGCCATAATTTTGTTATTTCAAGAGTGTTATACAAATAGAATGCCTTTTTCACTAAAGCATAATTGCCTTGAGGTTCATCTAACTTTTTGCATGGATCCATAATTTATTCCTCATTATTTTTGAGTAGTTTTCCATGTGTGGATGTACCACATATTATTTAACCATTCAGCCATTAAAGGGCATTTGAGTAGCTTCCAGTTTGGGGCGATTACAAATAAGTGATTATGAACATTTGCATACCAGGTTCTGCGTGAACATATGTTCATTTCTCTGGAATAAATGCCTAAGGATGCAGTTGCTGGGTCATATGGTAAGTTTATTTTTAGTTTTAAAAGAAATTTCCCAACTGTTTTCCTGAGCGGTTGTGCTAATTTATATCCCCATTAGCAATGTATTAGTGATTTGCTTCTCCTGCATTCTTACTGCATTTTGAGTTATTTTTTGGTTTTATTTTAGCCATTCTGATAGGGCATTTGCTTAGTTTTTAAATAACCTAGACTTAGATTTTCTGTAACTTTTGACATGAGGAGTTCTAAGTGATGTATCACAGGATAGGACAATTGATTGAGACCACAAGGAAGCATATAAAATATTCTTGGTGAACCTGGAGTCAGAGCAAAGGGGTGTGCTTATCAGAGTTAAATATGAATGATATCAGATGGTAATAACCTAAATGATTAGGTTGTCAAAAGGAATAACCTGCCTGAGGAACTGGAGGGTAAGTCTTTGGGCCATGGTCAAGGATTTCTCTCATACAGCCCTTGAAGGGCTCTGTAAGGACAAGACTTGGAGTGTCTCCTTATTGGTTCCATATATTTCTATGGAAAACAGGCCCTACATTTTTTGTCCTATGTTTGAAAAATGCTTCATCAAAAAGTAATCTTTCTGGGCAGTGCCTGTGGCTCAAAGGAGTAGGGTGCCGGCTCCATATGCTGGAGGTGGTGGTTCAAACCCAGCCCCGGCCAAAAACTGCCAAACCAGCCCCTGAAAAACTAATCTTTCTATGTCATCTTTCTTTACATATAGTAATGCGTTTAATCATCTGATAGTTATAAAAAATTATGTTGTCTTTAGGTGGATAATTCCACTCACATAATCTCCTTTTTAAAAAAAGTCATTGTCTAGTAACAAGAAGTAATTTTAAAACAAATTCTCTTCTTGTTCTGCATTGCTCCAGACCAATAAATAGGGCCTAACCCAAAACTCAGAGAACACATCTCAAAATCCTTTCTCTTTCTCTCCCAGTTTTTCAATGTCCTTCAATTCCCCCAGAGACTCTCACATGAAACTTCCAAACCTTTTTCAAATCTGATATTTTGGTCCAACTATAAGGTCTTTGCTTAACTTCTTCCCTTTTTTTTTTTTAATTTAAAATGTTTTCCAATATTTCCATCCAGGACCTAGATTCTCCACGTGAAAAGGAGAGTGGGAGCCAGTTATTTCCCGAGCACTCAGAATTCTCTCTTTACCCTGGGCCTGCCATCCCCAAGTTTCTTCACATTCTCCTATTTCTATAATGTTATAAGCCTAGGAATTTTCTTGTGAAGTCAAGAATTTCCGTAGCAGGTGAATACTTTGGGGGAACCTATGGGGTAGCTTTTTAAGAAAACTAAAAATTGTCTTGTGTAAATGGTTGAGAACATTTTCAGGTCAATACCCCTATCTCAGCAGGCAGTGAGATCCTATAGATCTGGAGGCCATTCTGTCTCGAAGTAAGGTGGCCGCTCCCTGCTTAGTGCAACTATGTGTTAATATTAGAGCCGAATGCATAGAGGGCAATGTTATTTTCTGTATTTCAAAGTTCTGGGGGTGGCAATGGAATGGAGATGCGGTCAGGGGCGAAGGAGCTGCTAGAGTCTCATTGTAACTCCAAGTACTAGTACAAGCTCCAATGAGTCCAAAGGCGTAAGGTTCATTTCTAGATTGGCTTTGTTTTGATTTGTGCTCTTTGTCACAGCCTGAAAATCCATCACTGCCACTGGGGGACCTGCCTTAAGTGTGTGCCCTACTAATGCAGCGTTGGCAGGAATATGCTTAGATATGAAAGAAAGCACAGCCATTATCATATTTTTATATCTATATTTAGACTAAAAAGTACTCAGGGTAATTTGCATTCATTTTAGAACTGGAAGATTGTACTTACTGTGCATATCAGTGAACTGGAGCTATATATAGCAATCCTGTTCGCCTTTGCATGTAAACACTTACCTGCCATGATCAGCAGTTTTGCATACTTTGCATAATAACGTGCTTGTAGCTGTGGCTGAATCTCAGATGGAGAACCAACTATCATTTCCACATTGTACATAGGACTGATCTTTGTGTAACTGAAACCATGACTTTGGTAGGTCTGTTGCCTTTTATAATCCTGTTTTAGTATGCGAACAGATTGCACCCTTTTTGTTTCATTTGGAAAGAGAAACATGGCAGTATCTGCTGCATAGGTCACACCCTGTTGAAAAGTCCTGAACACATTTTCAGCATTCTGCAATCATGTATCAGTTATTCAATATCTCACACAGATGTCTTTGGCCTGAGATGCTTGTCGGTTCTTTGTGATGACCACACATCCCTGGAAACTGCTTTTCTGGCTGTTTTATTTTCCACATCCACATCTATTCATCTGTCTGATTTCTATTGATCTCTTACCTGCATTTGGTTGTTTGGTTCCTGTTGATCGCTTCAGTATATAATTTATGTCAGATGTTCTTAGATAGACGTGAGTATCAGATCACCTATACCAAATCCTCCTGCCCAGGTTCCCCTGTCTCCCAAGGATTCTGCTACATCTCCAACCTCTTGATTCAGAACAATGATATCTATGTTTCTGGTCATAAATTACATAGGGGTAGGAAGTAGTTTTAGACCCTGCCAAAAAGTGTGCCAGAAAGGGGGATTAGGTAGCTGCCTGAGATGAGATGAAAGCCCTCTAAAGAAAGTAATTCTGACAAGTAGACGGTGTCTGGTACTGTGCTTCCCCAAGTTGAACTTTGGGCTGGTAGACTGTGCCATGAAAATATGGGCCAATTCTCAGATCTATTATTCCAGTGATCGGAAAATTCTCCTTTCTCATTCACTTGTCGAATCCTATTTATGCATCGGGATCCTCTGTAGCTATCTCCTCTCTGGACCCTTATAGGTAACCACATTTATGCCTTCCTTGATTTCTATGTTTTTTGAACACTTAGTATTTATGCTTCTCACTTTTGCCCATACATTGCTTATATTCTTTAACTGTTTCTTGAATACATACCACATCATTCTCACAAGTCTACACACTCCTCAAAGACTATCACTTTTAACACTTGAAAAATTTTCCAGAGGGCAGAACTTTGGACAGAATGGGAGGAGGGGAACTAATATTTGTGTAGCACTACTATGTGTCAGGCATGGTGGGAAGCCCTTGGCATCTTATTTCAAGTAATTTCTATGTAACATTATCACATTTTAACAGACGATTAAAATGAAGTTTGGAGTTTTAAGTAACTAGCTGTAAAGGACAAATTGTAGCAGAGAATGCAGAGATTGGATTTAGGCTTCTAAGTATCCAGTTAGCTGCCATCATATTAAGCATTGGTCTCCACGTGTCTTAAAAGTGCACTACGTCCACTAAGATACAAAGATACAGATTCTACTGTCTTCATACAAAGAAGTAGAATCTGTGTCTTTGTATCCTAGTGATACCTATTGTGAAATATAGGTAATTTTTTCTACATTTACATAGTATTTCAATGCTAGCTTTCATTATTATAGTTCACTTTCTAATTTCAGATTGAACGATAGTTATACAATGATATTATGATTGATTAGTTCCTCCAAAATCTTTTGAGAACACTGTTCTCATAAGTGCATACATAATTATTGTTCTCAAAATCACCTATTCTTTTCTCACATATTATGAAAATGCTTTTAGTAGTGGAAATAGACAAGATTTACCTAGAGAATACTATTTGTATTAATGGCGATTTACAATAGGAAATAATTTTCACACAAAGTCATGGAGCCACTGAACTGTAATTATATTTTTATTAACTAATAGTTCCACAAAATGTCACTTCTTTCTTCTAAGTATTTGAGCATCAAAAATTGTTCAGATTTCAGTTTTCTTTTATAGACAATTTCAGTGAACTGGTAAATGTGCTTACTAACTCTTCCGACTTTATAATGCTAGTCAGAAAATTTTATTAATTCTAACAGTTTCCAATTTACCATCTATTCTTCATCAGCTTTACTTCAACTGTTGAATTATTGAAAGACTTCACAACCAGTACAACTTTTCAGGCAATTTTTAAAAAAATTATTTTCTGACTGCCAAAATCCTTTTACTTTGATTCTTTCAATAACAATTTAATTCTTGAGAACTGTGCTTAATAGCCTCAGATTAAAATAAATTGTCATTATATATTATATATACACACACATATATATTTTTCAAATGTCAGCTTTACTGGGGTATATTTTAAGTGACTATCTTGTTTGTTTCAATCTCTTTGCTAGCATTAACATCTTGAGGTTTATAACTACTTATATGGCTTATAAGCTTCAGGTTTTATCTGATTTATATGTACAGCTCGCCACCCAGATTTTTATTGAAGTATCATGGCATATTAAACATACTTTTTGATTATTTACTAGGAGTGCTGGATCTCAGGAGAAGAAACTATTGATGGGGCATCTTGTGCTTTGGTTTGCTTGAAAATTGTTTTTCTATATGTGGGAAGAACAAGTGTAGAACTCTGCATCTGTCTCTGTTAATTAGGGTAACAGAGGCATTGAGGCATAGAGGGATTAAGAGCATGTTCTAGAACCAGACGAACAGGGACTTCAAACTTGGCTCTGCCACTTACTAATAGTAACTTTGGGCAAATTATTTGACCCTATTGTGCTTTAATTTCATCATCAACAAAATGGGAGTAATGTTAATTACTACCTCTTTAAGTTGTAGGGAAAATTTAATGAGTTAATGTATTTACAGTTCTTAAAATAGTGCATATACTCATACCTGTTGGGTCTGTGTCTATAAAGAACACTTTAACAAGGTTATATTTAAATGCATTGGTCTTGGTTTCATGACACACATATGGAAATAGCCATGACATTCTGCCTTTCTTACTCACAGTATAATGTAGTAAATTTTGGCATTCCATGCTGGCATTCTAGTGAACCAGAGATTGGTAAGCTTTCTTTTTAATTTAGTTTTTCATTTGTGAGTAACATATGCTGCTCAGCTTTGCACAAAATGCTAACACCATTTTCTTCCCTGCTTCACTTTTTCTCAGGTCATTCTCTGTTAACAAATACTGGCAGCTTCATGTCTCACCTGTGACTGTCTCAAGAGGGAAAATCAATACAATAATTATCTGATGTAAAGGTGTCTAATGCTATGATTATCTCTGATATATATACTTTCACAATGGCCTGAATAGATTTTGCAAAAGATCAATAAACATTCTTTAACTGAACTCAAACATAAAGATAGTTACATGAATTCAGATTTCCAAGAAAAGGCCCAGGGCTGGACTGGAGGGAAACATTACTTTGTTATATGCACTCATGTCTGGTCTGCTTAATAACCATTTATTCCTGATTCCATTTCTTTCTGTCCAAATCCCACTTCTCCCTGACAGTCCTTCAATGCAACTGTCTTTTTTAGTCATGAGAAAATTGAAGCCTAAAATTTAATTTTGTCTAAGATCACACAGCAAGCACAGAAAGGAAAAAAAAAAAGACCTTTCTTGTATTGGTGTGCTTTTTAAATTAAAATGATTAGAATCTTAGAAATACTGGTGCTTGAGAATTATAAATCTCTGGAACATCTGAGATATTGTTTTGGAAGCAGTTCTAGCAAATCAGGTATGGGATTTCTATTAAGTAAAGCTCGTCATTTGATAAACAGTTTTATAAAGAAACACATAAATTCTGTATTGCATTGTATAATGCCATTAAGAATTGTACTTATAGAATTATGATACAGATCTGTGCAATACAGAATTGCAGAGTAATCTTGTGCTATATTTGACTTGTAAATTGGGTTGCCCAATTGGCTGTTCACAATTTTTGGTATCTGCAAGCCTCTGACAATTAGAAAATGACGGGAACTATAACTATATTTTCTTCTCTACAACATTTCTATCACAAGACCTATTAAAATGAAATCAGTTTCTTGAACCATGAGTGCCACATAAATGCATTTTTTCTTTTTTCTTTTCTTTTCTTTTTTTAGCCAGCAGACACAAAACACTGTTTTTCCTATAAACCTAGTGAAGCCACAGCTTTTTGTCCTTTCAGGTGCTCTGATAAGGCCCTTGCAAGAATTATTTAATGATATTCTGTCAGCAGCATTGACTTTCTGATTCAGGAAACAGAATCCAACATTAAACAGATGGACACAGGATGAAACAGAGTTTGATATTGGTCCTATATTGAAGGTAGCCTTCTGGGCTGACCAGAGTTGTGTGTGTGTGTGTATGTTTCTGTGAAAAAAAATTTTAATTAAAACCGCAATAATATGCACATACAATTTTCCTTATACATAAAATTGATGAAAATTTTTGTCTTATTTTATTTTACCTTGGGAATTATTAAAAATTGTATTTTTGATTTTTTTTGGAATAGCTTTTCTTGAGATGTAATTCACATGCCATCCACTTCACCCATGTAAAGTTATATAATTCATGGGTTATCAGTACATTCACAGAATTATGCAACCATCACCACAATCAATTTTAGAACATTTTTATCATCCCAAAAAGGAACACTGTACTCAATAGCAGTCAATATCAATTTTCCAACTCCTCTCTTCTCTCTTCCCCGTCTTACTAACAATAGGCGACCACTAACCTGCTTTCTCTCTCTGTAGTTTTGCCTGTGTGAACACTACACAAAAGGAAATTATATGCTGTGTACTCTTTTGTGATTGATTTCTTCCCCTTTGCATAGCATTTTCAAGATTCATCCATGTCGTAGCATGTATACAAGTCTCTTTTAAGATTGATGAGTTGCAAATATTTTCTCTCATTCTATGGGGTATCTTTTCACTATCTTGATGGTGTCCTTTAAACATAAAAGATTTTTTTATTTATGATTTGTTAATGTTCTTCAAAAATTTGTTTTATTTCAGAACATCATGTGGGTATATATGTTTTGGTCACATGAATTGTTTTTGTACAGTTGGAGTCAAAGTTACAGATAACATTACCTAACAGATACAGTGCATTGTATCTGTTAGGTGTGAGTTTATTCATTCTCCTGCCCTGCTTGTTTGTTTTTTATTTTTTTATTGTTTGGGATTCATAGAGGGTACAAAGAATTAGGTTACACTGGTTGCATTTATTAGATAAAGTTCCTCTTATAATTGTGTCCCACCCCCAAGAGGTGTGCCATACACAGTGAACCTAATCCTCTCCCTCCCCCCATCCCCACTCCCTCATTCTCCTACTACCCCCACCCCCCATAATATTAGCTCATCTCCTGCCTTCATATTTGAATTGAGTACGTTGGATTCTTGCTTCTCCATTCTTGTGATGCTTTACTAAGAAGAATGTGTTCCACGTCCATCCAGGTTAATACAAAAGATGTAAAGTCTCTATCTTTTTTAATGGCTGAATAGTTTTCCATGGTATACATATGCCACAGTTTGTTAATCCATTCCTGGGTTGGTGGGCATTTAGGCTGTTTCCACATTTTGGCGATTGTAAATTGAGTTGCGATAAACAATCTAGGGCAAATGTCCTTATGATAAAAGGAATTTTTTTCTTCTGTGTAGCATGCCTAGTAATGGGATTGCAGGATCAAATGGGAGGTCTAATTTGAGTTCTTTGAAGAAGAACATTTAAAGCAACTAATGTTAATAAAGAGAATGGGATTAGATTGTTCTTCTTATTCCAATTCAAAAAGAAGTTTCATGAATTTGTTGATGTGCTCTTTTTGTTTTTCGAATGTAGGCATCTACTGCAATAAATTTCCCTCTTTAGATTGCTTTTGCTCTTTAGTTTCCAATAGTGTATTTTTGATGTGAAAGCTATAACCTAATAACCTAAGGATACGGGGAGGAGGAGGGAGGGAGGAGTGGGTGGAGGGATTCGAGGGTTCACTTCTGTGGTTCATCTTACAAGGGTACAAGTGAATCTTTTTATGAGTAGAATATGAACGTTTT